>CABEEJ010003528.1:16359-71134 GCA_901482245.1 Timema douglasi | reverse complement strand
CACAACATCCTATTAGTATAAGTATGAGGATATCTCTGGACTGGCATTAAGACGTTTTGCACAAAGAAAAAAAAAAAAAACTACATTAAAATTGGGGGGGAGGGGGCCGGGGAGAGCGAAATGTTGACAAAGGTTGGCCGAGCATAGAATCGAACCACCTACCTGGCCATCAAGATGAAACTTGTGCTTTTGTCCGTGTTCCCTCCGGTGCGAGTAACAATATTAAAAAAACACAGTCAAATGTTTTACTTCAATTTATTGGGTAACCTGGTGGTCTAGGGGTAAGGTGTCAGACTTCTGTGATAGGGGTCCGGGGTTCAATCCTCGGTCCCGGCACAGATTTATCTGATTGCCAAACCCTTCCTTCCCCTCTGACAAGACGTGTATTAATCACAACTTGTGAATGCCAGGCCTCCACCGTGGTTCGTATCCCACCTTAAACTGTAAGTCCTTCATTTCATCTCACAATCACCCTACCATTACACATTAGCTTAAGTGCATATAACCCGAACGGGTAGTAAGACGCGGTGCTAATAATAATAATGTTTTAGCCCCAAATCCACGATAAAAAAGGGGGGAGGGGGAATTTGGTCTTCTTCATTTCAAATTATTTTTTCAAAAGGTGTTACCAGTGTGACGAGGAAATTGAATATTGTAGCGCTTAGGAATACTGAGAATAGTATTTAATTTAAAATTGTTTAAGGCATTTTGATTAAGAGTTAAATATAATAATTGTATTGATTAAGTTCCCCTTCTTGTGTTGAAATTGAAACATATTGGATCGATGCGACGCGCTTCAGAACGCTAGTAGGAAGCGTCGGATGGCCCCACAGGTCGAGAGCTGACGACGTATTATTTATAGTCATGAAGGCGACGACCACAGAAGATGGCGCCGCAGGAGAGAGAACAGTACTGCGTCGGACCGAGCGTCGGTTATTGATCTTACGGGAGGTCGCCATGTTTTTTCAGCTGTTCCCTTGTAAAAAAAAAACTTTTTTTGTTTGGTCCACGCACACGCTAACGTCAGTTATTCCAGGTCAGTCGCTAGACTTCCGGTGTTCTTGAACGAGGATCTGATTTTCACCAAATGTTGTAGAGAACATTCCTGAAGCTTACATTAAGTGCTGTGCGGGAGTCGAAAGGTTTGTTTTGTCTGGTTGTCTTGTATCGCAAGGAAAGCCAAAAAATTAATAATAATAGCCTGCAAAAATTAAATTGATCGGTTTTTGCTACAATTGTGCCAAGGTCACCAAAACAGTTTTCCTCTTTTGCGAAGGGAACATCAGTGTAATAGTTTAGTAAAAAGTGTGGGTTGTAACTCGTGAAAAAATCTTGTAATTTCGTAATGTAATGCAAGTTCAGTGGGTGGACGAGGCCTCGGATTCCTTCGAGGCTTCAAATTCAAAAGAAGTTGGTTTCATGGAGATGATTTCGTTCAGTGTCGATCCTCAGTGGTGTGGTCTACTTTTCTCCATCTATTGGAGACACGAGAAGGGTTTCCTGCTAGGAGGTTCAACATTCCCTCAGCATGATGCTTTCGCGGCTTGTTCCTTCCTCGGTCCTCCGGCGGACACGGATTGGATTGCCCTCGCCGGTAGCGTCGGCATTGAGATCTGCAGGATTTCTTCCAGTTGGGCTCTAATCTTCGACACAGGTGAGCAACTGTGCATTCTCTAATTGAAGAACAACCGAGTCACCTCCAGCACCCTCTCACCTTTCTTTGCCACAGCCAAGGCCGTAGCCGGGGGGGAGGGGGGGATTTGGGGGTTCAAAACCCCGGCGAAATTTTATGAACAAAATATATATAGCCTCATTCATGGTTCAAAAATATCATAATTAAGATACAAATACAAATTAAGGGGTTGTGTTACCATAAAAAACACTTCACAGGGCTTCAAAAAAGTGTTTAATACTTGGAAATTTTCCAAGCCTTCGGCAGCTAGGGCCTTATTTTACCATGAAAATAAAACACTTCAGAGAGCTTCTATAACTGTTTATCATTTAGAATTTTTTCTAGCTTCCAGCAATTGGGGGATGTGCCCACCAAACACCCCCCCCCCCCCTGAAATTATTGGATGGTTACGACCTTGGCCACAGCAAAGACAAATAAAATAACAAGATACAAGATTAAGCCACACATTTAAGCATTTAAGGACAGTAACAAGAGGGAAAGAAATAACATTAGTAATAAGAGCGAATTATTTGAATACTGATATTTTCAAAGAAATCTTTGCACTTTTCGACCCAAGTTTAATATAGGATGATCAATGATTAAAGATGCTCTAATATACGAAAATGTTCACTATGCTTTAAATATAACTGTTTTCAAAACTAATCTACGAATCTTGTGTCCTAACGTAAAGGCAAAATACATTTGTTTCATTCTCATTTTGTATTGGTCCTAGAATCTCCAACTAGTAAGTCAATAGGTAAGTTATGTATCAAGTAAACAGCCTAAGTTTAGCGACAACATTTTCTCGTTGCAAAATCAGCTCAAAGAACAGTTGTAGACGAATAACAACCGTAGACCAAGAAATTAAAACTACCATTTATTTCTCATATAAAATAAATAATATTTTTGTGATAGGCATAGATACATACTTTGTACACCTGATGTCAGTCACTCCATTCCAAACCTTGCATTTGGACTTGCAGCATTAAATGCCATTTTTGCACTTGTGACTAGCGTTGATCCAGATATGTTAGGTCGATACAATGTTGTTTTCAGTGGCTGAAGGACTGGTTTTAATAAAGAGTACCTTGAATTTTGGTAGTATTTTAAAATTCAACCAATAAATGCTCTGTTCTTTTTAATTCAAAGTCAGAAGCGGATTTACACTATAGACCCAATAGGCACGGGCCTAGGGGCGGCGGCTTTTGGGGGTGGCATATTTTGGATAACATTATTTTAATTTTAATGTTTTGTCTACGCTAATATTATAAAAAGGAAAGATTTGATTTTTTGTTTTTTTTTTGTTTGTAATGGATAAACTCAAAAACTACTGGACCGATTTTAAAAATTCTTTCACCAATATAAAGCTACATTATCAGCGAGTAGCATTGGCTATATTTTGATTTGAAAATTAAATTTATTCCTCATTAAAATGTCGATAGTCACTCATATTTTATGGTAGACTCTATGATGATTCTTCAATATGTGTGTTGAAAATAATAATGCGGTGGGGCGGGAAGCGGGAAGGGTCTAGTTTTGAATAATTACGTTTATGGCATGTACATGCCTGATTTTCTTGCCTAGAAATCTTTTTCAAATACTAACTCCCCCCCCCCCTCCCTCATCTATTTCCTCCGAAACCTCCTGAAACCCTTGAAATAATGGGGGGGAGGGGGACAAGGTAGGGGGTGCATATTATAATTGTGCCTAGGAGCGCAAATATTTTAAATCCGCCACTGCTCAATATATTAAGAAAAATGATTAAAATATAATTTAGGATCGCTTAACTTCAACTAACGCCTGTTCGCTCTCTCGTCAAGACAATGGCGAATAATCCCTACCTCCATCAACATATCTCATTAGAATATATTAATTAATAGCTTACAACAACTACTAAAACAATTCATCGTGCCCATTATAATAGATATAGTTTTGTACTGATAGTATGTAGATAGTTTTTCACTGAGTTTCAGTACTGACAAATAACCCATCTTCATTATTTTATCATACGTTAGATACAGTCCAACTTTTATAGAAAGTACAATATCTGACAGATAGGAAAGTTACTAGATCTACTTTAATGTATTCTTCATACGTCAAGTCGTGTTATCAATAACTATAAAATAACACTAACAATATAGTAAAATGTTATCAATGTTGTTGGAAAAAAGAAAGATTCTTGTATCTTCTAAAAGGATCTTCTTGACTTGTCTTTAGCTAGTCACTGATAGTACTGGAAGTACTCACCCTTCTGACCCTGTGCCCTTAGATTAAATAGTGTAGGTCCTCACTTTTAATCAAATCGTTTTAGATGTTATGGTTTAAGCCGACGGTGAGCTTATTCACACTTCTTTTGTGGTAAAAATTAGAACAAAACGGACATGATTCACCCTTTACATTATGCTTTCTAGGTTAGATGGTTTAACGTAATAGTCGCATTAATGTTTAAATTCATCTAACACTTAAGTGTTCTTAAATTAAATAAACAAATGTAGAGCTAAAGTTTGTTTTCGATGTATTTATATATATATACAAGATGTTCGGAAGCTCGTAGCTCAAACTGCACGTATAGTTTGTTTGAACCAAAAGTAATATAAATCCCCTGTACACCTACATCCTCAAAACTATGCTAACACCATCAAATTGTGTTCAAAGTTTTGGGCGTACACCGCCGGGAGAGCAAAGCTGTTCAAGCATGCGTGTAGAACAGGTTACATAGGAATTGGGAGCACGGCACTACACATCTCGATATCTTGGAGCACGGCAGCAGAACATACCACAATTAATAGTAAACAACACACCGGTCCATCTAGAAATAGGAGTACGTTCTGAGGGTCGTCATTAACGGTCCTACATCACATAAAGAGCATGCCATTATTGCATGTGCAGTGCCGCACGCCTAACTCCTATGCAACCTGTTGTACACGGATGCTTGAACAGCTTTGCTCTCCCGGCGCTGTACGCTGAAACTTCGAACACAATTTAATGGTATTAGCATAGTTTTCTGGATGTAAGTGTATTGGGATTTTGTATTACTTTTGGATTAAACAAACTATATGTGCGGTTTGGGCGTTGAGTTTCCGAACATTCTGTATACATAATTAATATAAAATATTCAGATAATTGGTTATACTAATTAAATAGTTTAGTGTTAATTTAACAGCTCTAGTTTGGCTTTGTAGATGGCTGGTCGCTACTAGCAATTCCCAGAACCTGCATCTCTTTGATCAATGTTTTCGTATTTAATTCAGTATAGAAAATTGTAATGAAATGATGGTGGCAGCTGTCATGGAATAGCCAGCAAAGTAGCTACCACGAATATACGACATACGTTCTCGCAAACATTGATATCATCCTTGTTTTACAAATAGTTGATACCAACCGTAGAGTTAATTTTTTTTTTAGTAAAATTGTTTACGTGTAAATAAAATAGAAGTTTAATAAATATTTTATAAAAATGCGGCATATTTATTAAACAATGACAATATCATATAAAACAATTTAATTACTTCATCATTTCCTTCAAACTTTTTTTTTTCAAAACAAAGATATTTGGTTTTGTTTGTGTTTGAAAAATTGGAAAATCTTTGTTCTCTTTACTAATATATGACAACTAATTCTCTTCTGCGCATGCGTCTGTACAAACATTTCTGAGCACTAGGAGCTGCGCTACAAACAAATTATAAGCGTATTATACTTGCTTTGCTAATAGTCGCCATGATTATAAGGTGATGTAAAAAACTCAGTTATGCGAGCCTGAGATATACCGACCAAGCGGCTGCCTTCTGGTGGCAAAGATAGTGCCAAAATTTGTGGATAGAGGGTGTCGTGTGGTCAGCACAATGAGCCCTTCGGCCATTAAGCTCAGTTTTCTAGACCGGAGCCGCTACTTCTTTATTCAAGTAGTTCCTCATTTGTCCTCACAAAGTTTGGTTTGGCCCCGTTAGAAGCACCGGGGATCAAACCTAGGACCTGTGGATCTGTAGCTAGAAGCTCTAACCACTAGACCCCAGAGGCTGTCTGATAGTTGACTTGTAAAGTGAATTCAGTACTGAATTGAGTACAGAAACATCGGTCGTGTGTAAAGTGTGAGTAGCGCTGGCCAGGGATTGTGGGATTTTTAATAATATTACTCTTACGCTGGTGTGTTGTTTTCTTACCAGCATTAGTGGTCACACGGTCTAGGGAGTCAGTCTTGTTATATAATATTTTGCCGGAAACGGTAGATCGAGATTCACATCTCGGCCGGATGAACTGGGGGTTGCTTACCGCAGACTAATGTCGGTGAATTTCCATAAATTTACCTTCATGACCTTATCCATTAATTAAGGTTATTCGATGGTGAGAATTACCCCCTTTGGTGGCCGCATGGTCTAAGGCGATACTCTCGCAATAGATTAGACTGTTGAAGACGGGAAGATGGGGTTCGATCCCGGTAGGGTGTGCTGAGTGTTTTTACCTGAATGGTTTTACACTCTCCCTACACGCAAATGCGGATACATTTTCTCACTTTCCTCATCAATATCCAACTAGCGTAATTACTGGTCGCGTGTATTCCGAACGGGTAGTAAGACACGTTGCAAACTGAATGGATTGTACTGAATTGTTGTCTGCTGGAGATTTATTGTATTCATTTCTGATTTATATTATACTGTGACGTGCCTAATCCCCCAATCTCTCATATAAAAGTGCTTAATCCACCACCGAGTCAAAAAACACAGCTTTATTTAGTGAAGGAGGTAAGATGGAGTACCATTATAGGTTCCCTTTGGACATGAAGTGTAGGCTACATCTTAATACTATTATTACTTAGCACCGCGTCTTACTACCCGTTCGGGTTATACGCTTTTTAAGTACTAATTACGCTAATTGATTGGGAATTGGAAAGGTTGAATTAGAGGAAGTGAACCCTCATTTGCGTGGAGGGAGAGTGGAAAATCATTTAGGAAAAACCATCCCCAGTTCACCCGACCGAGATTCGAACCTTGATCTCCCCGTCCTCGGCAGTCGAGCTCAACACGACTAGCGCGTTAGCCAACTACGCCACCGAGGCAGGTTAGGCTACATTGATTATTTAGACAGACGGGAGTTGTGTGTTTGTTAGCAAATTAAATATGGCTACAACCAATAAAGCGGTCTGCCAACTATTATCTAATGATTTTGTAAATTTCAGAAAATGAATCCCAGAGATCTTTTTCACCCTCGTATAAGGTTACAAATTTAAGGTTGGAATAATAATAATTAAGACTCGCTTTTGTGCCCGCATGGTCTATGGCGCTGCTATCACACTGGACTGGCTACCAATGAAGGGGAGATCGGGGTTCAATCTTGATCGGGTGCACCTAGGGTGGATTTTCTAAATGGTTTTCCACTCCTACATGTAATAGCGGGTGCATTTCCTCTAAATTCAACCTTCCTCAGCCATAACACATTAGAGTAATTAGTATACAGGCATTTAGTCCGAATGGGTAGTAAGACGCGGCGGATTAAAAAAATTAGGATTAATTTATTCCACACTTTGATTCAGATTAGCATTTGAAGAATGAATAAAAAATAAAGGGCTTCTTGCACCCTCGCCATGGTCCGAATGGAGTCCATTCCCCTTATGAAATTTCCCTTGTCGGGGAAAAAAAAAGGCCAAGGTCGCTTCCATTGTCTTAAAAACTGCAACGCGAGTCAGAGGAATTTTTAAAGACTTGCCCTATTTACAACTGCTAGTTATTTTATGCAAGTATCGAAAATAATTTAAAAAAACAACATTTTATGCAATATGTATTGTATCCTGGTTTTCGGAAGTGAGAACAAGTGACGCTCCAGTTCGTCCTTGACTGTAACTCATAGATCATACTAGAGTTAACATGAAATATAAGTTATGTTTCACATAACGGTTAGACCACGTGGTCACCGATGTGGATGTTAGCTACTCTTTAAGTTTATTTAAAATTTAACGTTGTTTGGTGTCCTTCAAGGCCGTAGCAAGGGGGAGAGGGTGTTTGGGGGTTCAAACCCCCCGCGAAATTTTATGAACAAAATATATTTATATGGCTTTATTTATGGTTCAAAAAATATCAAAATTAAGATACAAATACAAATTAGGGGGCTGTGTTACCATAAAAAGCACTTCAGAGAGCTTCTAGAGGTGTTAAATATTTAGAAATGTTCCTAGCCTTCGGCATTTTGGGGGTTATGTTGCCATAAAAAAAACACTTCAGAGAGCTTCTAGAACTATTTATAATTTATAATTTTTTCTAGCTTCCAGCAATTGGGGGGTGTGCCCCCCAGCCCCCACCCCTGAAATTATTGGCTGGCTACGGCCTTTGTGTACTTCATTCAGGTTTCATCTTTAAAATATATATATATGTGTGATGCTTTATATTTTCAGCAAAAGCCACTGGGGTGATACTTTTACTCGGATTCGGCAGCATTGTTTGTTATAAGGTATTCAGACATTGTTGGCCAAACTGTTTTTCCACTAAGTCGCCCCCTGATTCTCCGACGACTTCAAGTAGCATTATTTCCACCGCAGTTTCTGACATACATCTTCTAGAAGATCTCGACAATATAGATCTAGATGACGTGGAGGCAAGTGGAGTTCACACCTATAATGAATTATTACAATGATTGTATCTTCTAAACCAAAGCATAACAACGATTCAAACTAATTGGTGTGAATTTGTTTTTCTTGGCTTAGGACTACTTATATTTATTTTAATTTGTAAATAATTTATTTTTATCTTAGGTGAAATATTTTGGAGCGAACACGTTATCACCAGATAAAAGTTTGAGTGACACAATCAAGCGAAGCAATCATGTCACCCAAACTCCTAGTTCTATCTCAGCCAAACTCCAGCAGTTGTTGCGGGATCATGTAAGACTGGTTCATTATTTAAATAAACATCATTAAGAAGTGTGATTATTATAAAGCGGTAAATTTCATATTAATTGAAAGGTTCAAGATGAACACAATATATAGATTAATGTGTGATAGTTTATTTTGCAATGTTTTCAAACTAAACACTTATTTTTTACTTAATTAGAAAGCATATTTGTTAATTAATCATACTTAAAATCTTGTTTGATATTTGTTTATTATATTAAATTCGTTACATAAATTAAATCGTTTGTAACACTAGTAATAATAATAATAATAATAATAATAATAATAAATTGCATTTTGACATTTACGTTAATTTGTGCCGACTTCGTGTCAACCTGCATCGGTGGGCACGCGGTCTAGATTCCAGGCTCATCAGGGTTGTTGAAGTTCGAATCCCACCCAGGTGTGCTGAGATTAGTTTTTACCCTTCCTCCTTCGAGCTATATCACGTAAATCAAGAGATTTGTCAACAGTTCACCAGGGTTGCAAGGATAAAATATTTCCTCCATTGGACCTGAAGTTTCCTCAGAGGTGATAGTCGGTGAAGTTTAATGTTTATTTCCACCCCTGAAACTCCATTAATGAAAAATCTTATTTAAACGCTCATAATAAAAAAAGGAATGCTATTTTACACATGTATATAAATAAAATAAATATAATAAAAAAAAATATGACTTTAAAACTATTTAAAAAAATAACCTAGAATGATACATTGCAGGAATAATCATTAAATAAGAATAGACAATTCTATCACAATAGGTCAGTAAATTGATTTACAGATGATTTGTTCCTCTGAAAAGCTCTTTTGAAAACAAATCACATTGTTTCTTTTTACTATATTATCTCCTTGGTATTTTGTATCACTGTGAATCCCACTCCCCCCCCTCCCCTTTCCCCTCTGGGCAGCGACCATGACCACTCCCCGCTGCACATGGCCAAATGCCATTTCAAACACTCGTGTAATGGATCAGATTCTACATGATTATAAACCTATTGTTATTTTTACAGGTACTTTCAGCTGGACTTAGTTGGCCTTCAACTATTGAAAGCAAATCACATCTTAAGAAAACGGCCAATAAAGATAAATATCCAGTTTCCAAAAGAAAAGAAGAAAACACAAAGTACCTAAGATTCGATCCCCATGGATCAGGAGCAGATACGTATTTTGACAATCAGTCAACCGGTATTTCACATACACAAGACTTCTTTAGTGTAAGTCTTGACCCACCTCAACTAGCTCGTGATGAAATATTTGATTCTCTTAGTTGTTCTAGGCATATAACACGGAACGGTTCATTTGATAGCGCATCGTCAGAGTTCAGCTTGGATTTTTCAATACCAGAAAGTTTGTCTGATGCTAATATTGTTAATATGGAAAAGATCCAAAAAGAAATTGATAGTCTAAATTCTAAATTTCTTGAGATGGATGAAGAAATCGAGACTATTAAATCTAATCGAAATCTCCCTGGCATGTCTAGCCTTATGGAAGCTAATACACCAAGGCGTAAACCTTTGGGAATAAATGAGGACCTACCGCAAGACATGGAAATAACAGAAACACTAAAACAACAAAACGCCCGTGCTTGTTTTGCGGGCTTGTATAGCCTTACAACCATTAAAAACAGTGCTTCATCAGACTTATCAGACTCTTTATCAACTTCGATCCACAAACAAGGAAGTGTGGGCTCGACAGAATCACTTGTTTGGGATTCGCCTAAGATTTTGGTAAGCCCGTTAAAAGTGCCTCTGAATAATGTGCCTGAAGATTGTTATGTTGAATATACAAACGATATCGAGGAATGTATTCCATTGAATGATTGTTATAAAAATGAAATAACAGGATCTATAGAATCTCCACTAAAAGAAAACAAAATAACTTTGGAAAACTCCTCTAAACCAAAGTGGCCTTTAACATCATCCAATAGCTTAACGTTTGATTCAACAGAGGCTGATTTCATGGCGAATTTAGAATGGGATGAAGAAGGCTTGGTTGTATATTCAGAAGTAGATGATTCCACCTTGGGAGCTACAGAAAATACCCTCAATCCAGACAGTAAGGATATGATGAGCTTAGATTTAAATGAAGTCCCATACACACGTGATACTTTGTTTACTCACCACTTAAACAGAAGTTGTGAAGATAGCCCTTTGGAAAGGTTGGTATAACTTATATTTTTGTCAACTATAGTATAGATGAAACTCTTTATTTTAAACTGATACACTAGATTTTATTGTATATGTATAGAATAGATATACCGGCAACCAACTTTAGATCAGCTATAACTTGTTGTATTTCTGCTGTAGCCACCGTTTAACCCGTAAGGTAAGTAGCAAGCATAGAAGAAAGGATCATAGCTTAATCAACTAAGCGGTTCTAGACCTTTTTAATGATTCCTCTCCTGACTCACTTTTGAGTTACATCAACCTAAGTAGCCCCCACCCCCTGGCATTGTTTAACATTACAATACTATTACTGTCTCCTAGTTTAGTGAGATCAGGTGACCTGGCATTCTAGGGGTAAAGTGTCAGACTTTTGTGCTGGGGTTCCGGGGTTCAATCCTCGGTCCCGGCACAGATTTATCTGATTGCCAGACCCTTCCTTCACCTCTGACAAGATGTGTATTAATCACAACTTGTGAATATGTGGAATGCCAGGCCTCCACCGTGGTTCGAATTCCACGTTAAACTGTAGGTCCTCCATTTCATCTCAAAATCACTCTACCATTACACATTAGCGTGAGTGTGTGTAACCCGAACGGGTAGTAAGACGCGGTGCTAATAGTAATAATTTAGTGAGATCCTTGCGGCTGATGAGTAGGAGCAAGTTGGTGTACATCTGGTTGCAGCATTGTTAGAGATAATATAAGATCAACTTTCTTCACAATATCAAAACGGTTCCGAGCTTTTGAAAACAGATTAAGAACTCTACTAAATCCAGATATGAAGTGAGAAATCCGATTTAAAAAAAGATACTTCACCCTATCCAAAAGCTGTGGAAAGTTATTTTCAATTTCACTGCTTAGCCAGAAATGTTGCTTATCGTTTTTGAATTTAGCTTGGGCTGTTATATCACTTTGCAGTTCAATGATACATTCTTGTAATTCTATGTCAACATCAATCATATTCACCCCAAATGGATCAAACAGCCAGTCTAGCAGGTCACTGAACCAAAATCGCATTTCATTATACAAATTCTTCAAATGCTCAATACATACAAAAATACCATCCTCTTGGAATGTTATGTCAAGATTGGCCAATGAAGGAATTTGCATTAACTCGCGACGTCCATTATGATTTTAGAAAAGTTTTAGTTTTCCAGGGAGAGCAGTAATAGCCTCTTTGCAAGTTATATAAGAATGTTGCATTTTCTTTGAAACTATTTGTTCAACAAATGCAGTTTTTCGAGTATATTCGTTAGATAAAATATGTCATTCTTAACAGCAATAATCTGTTCTGCAAGCTGCTGATCACTTAGAAATGATTTAATACTGCCCCATAGTGCAACAAAACTACGTCAGTATCTTTCTTCAAACACTCCAAATACTAAACTGAATAATAGTTGAAATTTACTCAAAAGGTGGTGGTAAATCTCATATGAGGAGTGATAGATACTTAGAAAAAATTAATCATTTTTTCCAACCAACTATTTCGCTAGTGTTTTGCCGCTCAGGAAAGGCGGGGCTGATTCATGAATACCTGTTTACCAATGCTTGAAATTCCCAGATATAAGATTTTGGCTTAGGTACGATACGTTATGTCCCTTCTAAGAAAGGCACACCAAAACAAAAATATTGAGTGTTAATATTTGTACTGACCATTTTTTTTTTTTTATCTTTTTTGTATTGTTAATATTTTTATTTTAGGAATTAACTTTTTGTGGTTCACTTAACAGTTTGCATAGCTCACCAACTTCACTAGTGTTACCTGTGACCCCTCAGAAATACGACATAGCCACATGGCCCACGTTTAGAACCACTGAGCTAAGATATTACTCCTGCCTTTGCATTAAACATAGTTACATTAAGACTATGCGTGATTTTATTTATACAATTTAGAATTTTATTGATTTAAAACATTTTAAATAACATACATCTTGATCACAATAGAACACATTGAATTATATTTTGAAAAGAGTTATCTAATAGTTTGTTTAAACATTTAAATTAGGTATACATCTTAACTGCTACACTTTTTTTTATAGCTCCTTCCAAACCAATTCAGGTGGTTCTGAAAGTCTTGTACTAGAAACATCAGTGTCAACTTTATCTTCTGATTCAACTGTCTTGAGTGAATGGGACGTAAATACCTACGAAAGTACAAATGAATCTGGCTTTCTAGATTGGGATGAATCAACTTATTCCAATCCTCATGTACTGCAAGATGGGTAAGTGCATGTTTCTATCTTAACTTTAGTTATATTTGTGCTAAAAATAACTATGGTAACGTTATTGTTTTGAAGTTTAAAAAAAATCGTAGATTGACACAATCATAATATATTTTCAGAAAACTATATGAAAAAAGTGCAACGGTTGAAGTTGAATCCCCAAGAAATGAGAGTGTGCCTTTGAATTTGGTTTCCCCATCAACAGAAAACACAATCTCAGCTAATGACAATGTGGGACCAAAAATAAAGATCTTACAATATGCATACCAAGAATGGCGAGGTGGGACAAAGAAAGCTGATACAATTTTAAAGGTACAAATCATAACGTTTATGAATCAGTGAGTGCAGAAAGGAACTAAGCCAATTTTTGTTATTTTTCAAGAGAAATGAATATCTCTAGTACTACTTCATCATGGGTTTGGATTGCTTCATGTAGTTTTAGACGTTTTGAGGCTGATTTATCTAAAAGCGGAGATCATTTAATGACTTGCCTTTTTGTTTTTAATATAGTTTTTACTTAATTCCTTTCCACACAAACTCAAATAGTATTAAATAACTTGTTAATTTAGAAAAAAAAACTATCAGAATTTAACTCCATGGTGTGAGGCCGCAAGCGAGCTTTACCGACCGAGCGGCAGCTACCACCGTTAACGATGATAGTGCCAACATAAGCGGATAGAGGGTGTCATGTGGTCAGCACAACGAATCCACCGGCCGTTAATCTCGGTTTTCTAGACCAGAGCTGCTACTTGTTTATTCAAGTAGCTTATCATCGGTCTCCACGAGGCTGAGTTTGAATCCGTTCCATGCCCACTGCTTCAGAGATAAATTTTTGAAGCGCCGGGGGGACCGAACCCGGGACCACTAGATCTGTAGCCAGGAACTCTAACCGCAGAGAGAATTTACATGTTTATAATAGATATCTGGAATGAAAAAAATATGTTCATAGAAATATCACTTCAATTTTTTGCATTCTCATCTGAGGTGTCAAAAAGATGAAGGCCTAATAGTGGGTTTAGCCCACGTCTGGTAGCTTGATGACCAAATACGTTCTTTCAAAAAAATGCAACTATTGATTATTTCTCAAATTTGTCACAACAGGGCTATGCTGAGATTCCATCAATGTTTGGATTCCAACATTTGCGCCGGATACGTGGTGACAACTATTGTGGAGTTCGTGCTGCCATTTTTCAAACTCTGTCACAAGGTCATCTGGTCCCCGGTGGTAGCGCCACATTCGAACATCTGTCTCGTGCAGTCAATAATAACAATTGTGGCTGGTTGAAGAACTGGAAGTTTTCAAGTCGTCTGCCTTACCAGAGAAATAACGTACTGTATGGAATGAAAGCTTGTCTTCAGAGCTTAGACAATTTAGTAAGTATATATAGTTGTAAAGTTAGGTTTGTATTATCATTTTCAGGGAGTTACATATACAAAAACAAAACCACGCTGACAGTTCAACTAACTTGCTCTGGTGATTTTAAGATGTTAGGTTTATTATTATTACTATTATTAACAAAGAAGTGTATACAATCGGTAAATACTATAATTATTATGGTAAACATGAACTGAAATGTACCATCCCCAAATTGTTTAAATTGCTACCACCAACACTCTGAGAAATCCCCGAAATAAATATAGCGAAAAATAAAATTAAAGACTGGATACTTCATGGCATGCTTCAAACAACCATGTAATTATTTTTGAGAGGAAATGTTATGGTATGTGTAAGGCTTTTTGTTTTTTAATTATTTTATTATTTTAAATTTTACTAGTTTTAAAATATTTATTTAACTGCAAGACCTGAAGATGTACCTTTAGGTACTTCGGGATTGTATCAAAAAGTTAATTATGTAATTTTTCTTTTAAATCCTAAATAAACAACGATAGATTGATTTTTAATTATTATTATTATTACCACCGCGTCTTACTACGCGTTTGGGTTGTATGCACCTACACTAATGTGTAATGGTAGGGTGACTGTGAGATGAAATAGAGGACATACAGCTTAACGTGGGATCCGAACCATGGGGAAGGCCTGGCATTCCCCACATTCACAAGTTGTGATTAATACACGTCTTGTCAGAGGTGAAGGAAGGGTTTGGCGATAAGATAAATTGGTGCCGGGAGTGAGGATTGAACCCCGGACCCCAGCACAGAAGTATGACACCTTACCACTAGACCACCAGGTTGGTAATAGCCAATGGTGAGTTGTGATCTTTTAGAAATAGTTAAATGTAACGAGCCCATTTACCTTAAATTTTGAAACATCCCTGTACATTCCGTTTACTTTGGAAGGTATTACACTATGGCTCTATCCTATAAGCTATACCATAGTGGAACCAAGCAAGGTAAGCTCGCCATCTTACAAGGTAAACGGACTGTATTTGGTAGTCTTTTTCTATGACATGAAATTGAATCAGTTTATATGAATGTATATAGGTATGTTAAATCTCCTATAGTTACAAAAAATCAATTAGGCTTACAGTAGTCAATTATTTAAATGAGGCCTATAGAAAGACACGTGCTATTTATTGACTGTTTCAGATCTCACTTCTTTCATCCGAAAGAAATCGCGAAGAAGCCCTAGTGAACATCTTGACGTCTGATCCATTGCTCGACTTGCACATCATGGAGGCTGTCAAACTTCACATGCTGCATCGTGCCATGGAGTTACACCAAGCCAACTCTAATGGTTACGATGTACCACTTTTTGCCGTGTTGATGTTTTCTCGTGACACTTCTGAGACGCCCAAAGACTTCATGAACAACCATCTGAGTGAGGTGGGAAACTCAGGAGGCTTGGAACAGGTGAGATGGAAACTAGGATAAACTGTAAGTTCGTTTCAGCGAAACCAATCACTGTCATTCGTTTCATTTATAGTTTGAAATTTCCTTACTTCCACTTGTTTTCCGTGGGTAAAACAACAAATGTTAAATGTGATATGTAATTACCTTTAGTATATGGTATGCCTTGATATATCAATCAATAAATGTTTTAGTTAAGAAATATACAGTAACAATAAATAATATACATTTTCCATAATATTTTACAAGAAGAAGAATTTATTTCTAGAGAATATACCATATTTTATAGGTGACCTGGTGGTCTAGGGGTAAGGTGTTAGACTTCTGTGCCGGGGATCCGGGGTTCAATTCTCGGTCCCAGCATAAATTTATCTGATTGCCAAACCCTTCCTCCACCTCTGACAAGACGTGTATTAATCACAACTTGTGAATGTGTGGAATGCCAGGCCTTCACCATGGTTCGGATCCCACGTTAAACTGTATGTCCTCCATTTCATCTCACAATCGCCCTAACATTACACACTAGCGTAAGTGCGTATAACCGAAATGGTCAATAAGACGCGATGATGATGATAATAATAATAAGAAGAAGAAGAAGAAGAAGAAGAGACATTAAACAATTTGTCTACCTATTTTTAAACTTTTCATGTAGTTTAACTGTAGCATAATATTAATGGGCTCTATTCATTTATAACAAACAAACATCATTTTAAGAGGAGTACATTCTTAACTATTTGATTAGCTAACCATACATGCATTGGTCGGTTTTCAGTGCTACACTTCTGACCACTATATTACGTGTAAGGCACGACCATCTCCGATATTATTGAACTTGACAAAAGAGTTAATTACGTGAAACTCGAGTATTAAAGGTCCATACAAGTAATATAATAATGTCATTGTGGTTTAAGAAAAATCCCATCTCTACATTAAATTTGGATTCTGTGGGACACCATGTGTTACAACATGTGTAATGTATTATGTAAAAGTTAGGTTGGCCAACCTGGAGTGAGCTGACTGATGTAGTTTCCGGCAGGAAATGATGGGCCACATGTAACATGTGTAAGGATGTAATAACTTGGCGACGAGGGGATTGTGGTCTAGGACAACTGGGCGCTAAAAAACGCACGTTTTTCTTTTATTTTGATAATTTTTTTCTAGTATAATGTAATGCACTTTTTTAGAATATAAAAAATTGCACCATTTTTTCATATATCCTTTACCTAAGATTAAAAAGTGATGGGTAAAAACTAAAAATTAACTTTTTTTTAACTAACCATATTTTTCAGCGCAGTATAATATATTTTTAAATTACGTAAATATTTATTTTTGAAGTTGTTTAAAAAAATCTTAGTAGAGGAAACGTAATTAATTCAAATTTATAAAGATAGCCTAACCTAACCTAATTATTGCAATGCATTAATACAAGACAAAGAACATTTCAATAAAATAAGATGTTGCGCATAATCAAAGTGTATTTTTAGCTTTTACTTATCGCTTTTTAATTTAAAAGAAAAAAGTGCATTGCATTATGTTAGAAAAAACTGATTTTTTAAAAGTAAAAAGTGGGCTACTTTGGGCGCCCATTTGTCCAGATCCGTGCATCATGACCACGTATTTAACAAGTTTTGCGGAACTCGATACTACCCTAGCGTATAACCTGAACGGTTATAAGCCACATTGCTAAAAAAAATTGTACGGAGCTCCGAACGGACTTTCTCGCTCTATTGTTTAAAAAAGGAAATATTTACTCAAAACTCGTAAAATATGTGAATCAAAATAATATACACTAGCAAACCCAAGAATAAATTGCACCATCCTTATGTAAAACCTTTTTTGAGTCACGGTTTTAAATTTTATAATTTTTTCTTTAAAGAATTAATGTCCTCATTTGTATGTTTGGACCGATAAAAAAAGATCAATACTGGGTCCACAAGGGTCAACCCCCCGTATTAAAATTTCGTCTTCTGGTTAACATTTTCGACATTTTATTAGGTGTTGCACATCTTCATGTCATCGCATTGCTATTAAATTCTTCATTTATAAATTTTGACCAATAAAAAATGTAAATATGGACTAATGAGTCTAAAATTAAGGAAATAGATCATTGTTGTACAACAATTTTCCTGAGAGGTTTAAGGAAAAATAACACACTTTTCTTAGATACTTACTTATATTTAATTACTCTATGGCATTGGAGAATTATTTCGTTAAAACTCATGTAGTATATCTTTACAACTAAAGCTCACAAAACTGTATTAATATATTTGCCAATATCTCAGAAACTGTTGGTTTTATAAAAATATATTCCATATAAAAGTTTATTTTTATTTTTAATAGTACTACAATTTTGCAATGATAAGGTATTTAGTATCTCAAATAGTTGCGGAGATACGTAAATTTCTGCTTCTATAAAGTACCCTAAAAGTCATTTTCACGGGAAAATGAAAAAATCCGTTTATTTATAATCTTAATCAACACCTAGATACGAATTTTAATCAAAATCGTTAGTGCCGATTTTGAAAAAATCTATTTTTCTCTTTTCGCCCTTTATCAACCTACTCTTAATTTTAAGTTTAAACATACACACAGACAAACGGCATTACAAATACCACTTTTTAGCGTTCGGGGGGTCAGGAGACGTCGACATCCATCGACATTTCAGGTTGTTTTTTTACGGTCGCAATACTTTACCTTTAGTGTTCAAAAAGTTTAAAAAAATGTATATATATATATATATGAGTATAGCTTGAAAGTTATTGGTGTTATAAAAATATGCTTCGATTAAAATATTTGTATTGAAAATAGATCTTATATATTTGTAATAAGTAATTTCATTTCTCAAATAGTTTCGGAGATATGATACAAAATGAGAATTTACGCATCAGATCGGAGCCCTTAAAATCATTCTGTCGAAATATTGAGAGTATCCATTTGGAATATTTATAAATGTTTAGAAATGAAATTTAATCATAATCGTTAGAGCTGATTTTAAAAAAATCTACTTTTTCTCTCTTTGCCATTCAGTAAACTACCCCTAAATTTAGGGTTAGATATCCAATTCCAAAAATTCCTTGGGGCAACCCTATTAAAACCCTAGATACCAAGTTTTAGCCCGATCGGTAAAATAGTTTAGGCTCTAGTTGGAGGTACAAACAGACGGAAATTCAAAAACCACTTTTTCAGATTCGGGGGGTCATGAAATGTCGAGATTCATCAAAATCTTGAGTTCGATTTTTTTGATGATCAAGTAAAAAAGATACTCTTCTACTCAACCCCACACATGTTCGAAATATGCGAAGAGGCTAGAACATTTTTTTTATATTATTATTATTCTATCACAGGACGAAACGGTCTCTCTACATTGTGTTATGTAATCGAGGATAAAACATTTGATGTATCGCATACATCAAATTTCCGACGAGCTCCCGGTACGGATTTTTCTGGATAATTAACTCTGAAGTAGTTGGTATTTCGGGTGGGTTTGCCTCCATCGGGGCCATGGTTGGTTTGCACTGTTCCATATCAAATTTTATAATCAATCTCTTTGGCTAAGGAATATACCATCAGTTTTTCGATAAGTTGTATACCGAGAAAGCTGTGCAGACCTCCAAGATCTTTTATCTTGAATTCTGACATATGGGATGCTTTTTGTCATTGAAACTCTGCATATTTTTCCTGCAAAAATGATGTTACCTACATAAACTAAAAGGTAGATTTTAATGCTATTGCTGAAGTCAAAATTTAAGCATTTTTCATTTTTAGACTGCTCAAATCCGAAAAACAACATATATTTGTCCAGTTTAGCGTCCCACTCACGTGGATTTTGCTTCAGTCTATAGAGGATCTTGTGTGATATACAAACAAAGTTGTTGTCAATTACGAAGCCAGGGGCCTACTTCATAAAGGTCTTCAGAAAGGTATCCGTATAATAATGCATTTGTTTACGTCCAACTGGAAGGCAATTACATTTTCTTTATTTATTATGGCGATCAAGGTCCTTACAGTGGTTAAATGAGCTACGGGTTAGTACGTTTCATTGTAACCAAACCTTTTCCTCTGTGCACAGCCCTTCACAACCAATCTCGCCTTGTACCTATCGAGTTGTCTATTTGCACCTTGTTTCATCTTGAAGACGCAATTACAGTTGATAGCTTGTTTGCTGGGTGGCAGCTCTGTAAGAGTCTTCAATGCTTTCACCTCTTCCTCAACTGCTGCCATCCATTGTTGCGTGTCTTCTCTATCATGGATGTCTTTGAAGGTTTCAGGTAAGTCGTCAATAAATGACTTTGCACCAAACATAATCATTTAGATACGCTGGTGAAGTGCGAGACCTAATGCTCTTACGCAGGGATTCAAGTTCCTCACCAGATGCTTGAGTTATTCATCCAGTTACAGGAATTTCTTCAACATAAATCGTCTCGGGTTTTCCTATAGAAGACGACTCCTCCTGCAGCTCCCAAGTAACAACTTCATCCGGAGTCAAACCGATTACCTCATTGGCTTGAGAGGGTTCGGAACCAATGACATCACTGTTGAAGAACAAATTTTCATCAAAAACTTTACCATGGCCCTGTATGAATTTTCTTTCCTGTGGACACCACAGACTGTACCCATTTTGGCAGTAACCAAAAAGGTACTTGTAGCACTTTTTTGAGCGGCTATCAAGCTTACTTTTAATAACTTGATCAGATAAACGAAGATGCGATAAACAGTTAAAAACCATGGTCATATCAGGCTTTTCACTATACTTCAGTTCTGCTGGAACTTGGTTTTCAATAGCCTTAGTAGGCGCTCTGTTTATCAGATAGATCTTAGTCAAAACGGCCTCTGTTCAGAGTGAAATATTAAAGGAAGAATGAATAAGTAAACAGCGAGTTTTTCCATGATACTACGTCCCATTAATTCGGCAACACCATTCTGCTGACTGGTATTCCTGACCGTAAACTTTGACTGGATTGCACGTTTCTTAAAATAATCAAGCATTTCCTGCGACACAAATTCACCACAATAATCTGTCTTAAAGCGATTTATATTTAGGTTAAAGTGAGCTGTTGCCATAGCTTCAAATGGCTTAAAGCATGAAAATACTTCAGACTTGATCTTAAATACGTAAACTACTGTAAAGTTGCTCTATATATCAAACGCTTATAATGCGTCTTGCCTTTAGGTTTAGAACAGTCCGAACGAAGCTGGCCAGCTTTATGACAGAAAAAAACACTTATTAGCTTGCTTTGTTTACAATTTGGACAACATTACGATTGCGAAGGTTTAGATTTTGTAACCTTATATTGAGTAATGTTAGAGAATGATTGGCTGCATTCATCAATACCTTTTGTTTGGCGTTTGCTCTGCTTATCAATTAAGCGCGTTTTTACGAATGCCAAGTAGAGGTTATCAGCAGATAATGGCTCTATGGCAGTGACAATAACTTGATATTCTGACGGCATCGTCAAAAAAAGATGGCAGACATCTTCGAATTATTCGAGGCTGGCTCCCGACGATTTCAATTAGCGAATCGTGCGATAAAACCTAGTAAAATATGCACTTCAAGGGTATCTAAAGAGGGATCGAATTTCATCATCAACAAGGTTTTAACTAGTAAAAGTTGATTAACAATACCTTTGCGAGCGTAAGTATTACGAAGTACTTTCCATATATCAAATGTGGTGTTCTTATGCTTCACACAATCCAAGTGGCTGTCCGAGATTCGTTGTATATTCCGTGACTTACACTTTTGATCGGCTTTCCGAAACTTGTCCAGATCTTTCTCATTTTCCTTCTTGATTTCAGTAGTATCACTCGACACGATTTTCACAAAGTCCCGATAATCACCTTGAACCAAAGGCAACCAATTGAGTTCATCTTGTAGTTTCTAAGCGAAACTTTTAGTTGTTGAAATTAGTGCCGTCGAAAGTGGAATTATGTACGTGTTATCTTCATTTAAAACAATAATAGAGATGGTGATCGGAAAGTGCATCACCACCAAGAAACAACCAAGTGGAGTTCACACGTCACACGTACTACTGCGCACACTTGACTAATGACTTTACCTGTCCTGAAAACTACAAGTCACTACAATCCTTGCTCCATAATCTGTCAGAGTACTCAGGTGTATGCATAGATGTTTTTTTTGGAACTAATAAACTAACTCAAAACTTCACAACATAATCATACAAAGGGCCAGTTTCATAGTCAAATTTAGTACGCCTCAAGTGCGGCGCTACACAAAAAACAAGACGACACCTACCTAAACCAGAATGGAATGGGCCATTCTCGCATAGGAAACTAGCCCATTCCATTCTGGTTTAGGTAGGTGTCGTCATGAACTTAGTGTAGCGCCGCACTTGAGGCGTACTAAATTTGACTATGAAACTGGGCCAAAGAATGGAGAACCAAGCTAGAGAACAAAGGAGGGTACAGTATATATTAAACAGTGGTACCAACTAAGAAACAATACATTCCTGCACTGTAGTATAGAAACACATATTTCAACAAACAAAAGTAGTTTTTGAATTCTTTCAGGTGGATAGAATATGATAGATTTATATATTTTTTAAATAGAATTGTATAAATATTATACATGAAGAATACCATTGTCCGTGCTGGAATACTCTCTTATTTAGCAAATAAGAAATTTACATAAATGTGTTTGTTTTAAGAAAATAACCAAAAAGACCAAAATAAATTTTAAATGTACGTTTTAAGGAAGAAAATAATCCGAAAATATTTATTAAGATAATTCTGAATTCCCATCTGATATTTACAGCCTTCAAGATATAAATGGGCTGAATACTATTAATTTGGTCTTAGATCTTATTTCAGATGCTTTGCTCCACGAAACCAAACTAGTGTTTTATTTAAGATTCAATCTTGTGGCATTATGTTATGTTTTGGTCTCACTAGAGGGCATGTATGTTATTTTTGATTGAGTGATATAAAAGCATCTTCATTTTTTCAAGGGAAGACTCGAACCATATATTTTAATATACTGAGCCTACCTTGTCACGCAGCACCTACCAAGAATACCTTCTGTTCCCTTCAATAACTACCTTTGTTATTGAATTGTTTAAAGTCCATTACATGAACTTTGTTGTATTTTAACAAATTTGGAACAACCTCCTTGCTTTCCTGAGGTCTGTATCATCCTATGTCACATGTGCTCCATTAGTCGAATTCATTTTCTCTCATTTCCATTTAACACCTCAAGATCATTTCCAATTTAACTTTATATCGCGCTGTAGCTACATCTGCAGGAACCACAAACATTATGAACATTTTGTGTTCCACCAGTTTTAAAAGGTCTCCCATAGTTGTTCTCACAATTTAGAACTGTTCGCCTTCGTCTTTAGTTAACATTACTATCATCCTTAAAAACCAGGTTCATATTATACTCAACTAGAACTATGGACCATTCCTTAACCACCCATTGAATTTTTTTCGTTGTTTAAGCCAACGAGACGAAATCATTGACACACATAATATGAAGCTGCAAATAGTATGCATTTAGTGAATAAAGAAAGTAGGGAGGGAGAGATTGAAACAGTAAGTGTGGGATATATAACTGTTGGCTTTAATATTCAAATGTCAGATTATTTAGGGGCGTCATATGAAGGATGCCAACCACATACTGTGTCTCATTTAAATTTATTTTTATTATATTTTGATTATGTCCAGGTGTGTACAGTTTTGTAAAGTTATGTGACTATCATAGGTTAATTTATTCTTTCTTTCTTACATGCAAATGAAAAATCTTAGGATTGGAAAAATGTGAGTTTTTTGTAAGATGGACACGTTTCATTTAGTTGTGTGAGTTTGGGTATTTTTCTGAATAGAAATATATGTATTTGTTGACACATACAATAAGAAAATTGTTATAAAGTTTTCAGAAAATAGTGTTTTGAGACTTACGCTGCAAGACACTCTGAATCGTTCAGTGAAAATTGTTAATGAATTAATATAAGTAGTAAAATAAAAACATATAAGAGTCTGATTTCTAAAGTAGTTGAAAAGATAAACTTAAACTTAGTCCTTATTTTCAGAAATTTGATTTGGAGTCATTTAAATTGTTATTTTTATACATCTTAAAAATATCTGACCATTTTAAGATAAACTACCGGTATAATAAATTATAAAAATAATTTATGTTTAAGTTCATGCTGGCTAGAAAAATTGTTTGTAGGACTATAAGGTAATAGTTTGATAAAATTAATAAATTACTACATATAAATACTTCTTTTTAATTCTAAAGTAACCTGCCTCGGTGGTGTAGTTGGCAAACATGCTAGTCGCGTTGAGCTTGACTACCGAGGACGGGAAGATAGAGGTTCGAATCTCGGCCGGGTGAACTTGGGGTGGTTTTTCCTAAATGGTTTTCCACTCTCCCTCCACGCAAATGCGGGTTCACCTCCTCTAATTCAACCTTCCCAATTCCTAATCTATTAGCGTAATTAGTACTTAAAGCGTATAACCCGAATGGGTACTAAGATGCGATGCTAAGTAATAATAATAATTTAAAAAATTCTATAGTCAGGGTTATTAAACTAATACAAGGATAGTTTTATGGAAATCAAAGATATGATTGTTTGTAGCCTATATTTTAATAATAATCAACGCTCATTGTTAAGGATATAATATACATCATTTAAGATTTACTAAGCAAACCATAGATGTTAATGAATTGGATATATATATTTTTAAATAGTTATTGACAATATTATAGTGTGCATATTGTCTCGTGAATAAATCGAATGTTTGCTTCATAGGAGTCTTAATTATATACAAACAACTACACTAAAATTTGAATAACCCTTTCAGGCATTGAGTCCACAAGCTGATGTTTAATTTGCAAATCTTCACTTTTTTGGAAAAGGGGGAAGGTGATAAATCATGTTGAAAAATTGTGCTTGCAGAGGAGTCTAGCTGATATATAATGGTAATCAACCTTTGTTCCAAAATGAATGTGTCACTTTGTGCTTACACTTAACATGCAATAGTACTAAAAACAACCCCATAACGCTTTCAAAGATTTCTTCTAAATTTGTTTCAGGGACATTTTTACTCTAGCTAATATTTGCAATTGTTTCACATTTCTTGTACATCATAATCTTTAGGGAGAACTTATTATCTCTGTGGTTACTTCAGCATCCCATCTTTTGGTCCAGTTTGTTCAGTAGTTCTTAATCTCCTCAGTAGTTGTTTTTGAGTGGCTTTAAGGTTTTAGGTGGATCAATCCAATCAATGTTAACTTCAGTATCAGCTAAACTATTTTTAAGATCAAAGTTACTCTTTGTGATTCTTAACCTTGAGAGGTTGAATAATTATAATTACTACTTTAACTTCTCGGGAGCCTTTTACATGAAGTGCCCCATTGGAAGCCCACATTTAAAGATTCAATGGGCACTGCTAAAATGGGTGTTCTTCTGGCCACCGTTCAGTGTGTGTGTGTGGCCTCACTATGATGATTGCTGTGCCCACTCTTCAATTCAAATGTGTGGGGAGTCATGTTCACTTCTACGACTATATTTATTGGTGGCTTGGGGTGTATATTCCATTCACGATAGGTTTTTACCTGGATGACAGTTCGAAAATCATATGTTTAGGTTTTGGGTTCCCAACACTTGTAAAAGATCACAGT
Source organism: Timema douglasi (assembly GCA_901482245.1). Lineage (NCBI taxonomy): Eukaryota > Metazoa > Arthropoda > Insecta > Phasmatodea > Timematidae > Timema > Timema douglasi. Next base: position 45,756 of record CABEEJ010003528.1, on the reverse strand, counting down.
TTTGTTATAAATGTAAAGATCTTTTATTACCTGTTATATATTACATTTAAAATAACGTAAACTTAAGTTTTCTCATACTATTTCATTTTTTTAAATAATTTCTTTTTGTCCAACTCGAAACAATATTTTAAACATAATTAAAAGTACTTATTTTTCGTTTTGGAACGTTACTGATTTTGTGTAATATAGTGCATACATCAATACCTTTTAATACAGGCATCGTATTTACTTGGAAAAGAGAAAATTGTTGTCATTTTTTTACATACAATACATGATTTTATGATTATTTTATCGTATTTTGAAATATTTAACTGAATAAAGTATTTTCATCAACTGCGTGTCTGCATCATTGTAAAAAACTTGTTTACCGTTATGTTCAATCATATGGTTTAAAATTTGTGTCGCCATTTTGAGGCTATGTTCGTTAGAAGTTTTTGTGAAAGTGATGTTAATATTTTTTTAAGGGGAATAAAACTATAGATAAACTTTGTGTCCGACCTCAAATAAATATATAAATAATATTGGCCTAAATTACTGTGGTTAACTATCACATTAATATATTACTATCTGTTTTCATTACAGTCATCCAAAGTGATAGATGTCAGCTGTTGGCGTAGTGATATATTAGGGATTACTTCTAGTAACATTTCGAGCTGTCATTCAGGTAAACTTAGCTCGTGAATGCCTTATAGTTATGGCATCTACATCATTAGGACTTGATTATCTGGCAATTCCAGTTTAGTTTTGGGGGCTTGATAGCTCCGGTTAGAACAGGTCCAAGCTTGTTTCTTGGTCAGGCCTATCGTACTTGATGCAATGCCTCTGAATGTTGAATAAACCTTGCCCCTATTCTATTCCTAGGATTTTGTGTACCCCCTTTCATGTACGCTCAGTCCAAGTGCTCTTTTATGACCACATAGTCTACATAAGAGTGAAGCTATCCCCAACTTTAACTCTCTTGTGTGACGGGCGATAGACCTGCCTGCCTGCCTGGGATTCCTCAGCGTGTTGGTGAGCTTGCTTGTATACATTGATGACCATTTCATTATTAGGCTTACAATAGTGGTGTTCGTGATCGTAGCTATTGTGGGATTTTCCTTGCTTGATTCTTGGTTCATATCCCTGAGGTTGGCTTTGATTGCTTACTTTGTTAGCACGCACACATGGTTTGTTACTCTTTTTAGGGTCATTAAGTTCCGTTTCAATGCTTCTGCCGTGCATGCAATTTTTATCGAATCACCCAAAGTGAGATTGTCTTCCCGAGCTACTAATTGTAGCTTAACTTCGTTGTCTCGCAATCCGCAAACTAATTGGTACAATAACATATTTCTAGAAGTTGCCCAAATCCGCAACCTCAGGCAAGACGGTGTAGGTCAGTTAAATAGTCAATTACTGTTTCTTCTGGCTTTTGTGTGCAGCCATAAAATTGAAAGTACAAAAGCATTTTGCTAGATTTTGGCTTAAAATGTGTGTCCAATGTTTCCAGCAGTTCATCAAATTCTACTTCGTCCACTTCCTTGACTAACATCAGGTGTTTGGCCAAATCATATGTCGTTGTACCGAACAATGTCAAGAATTTTGTGCGTTTCACAAAAATATCAGTGATGCCATTTGCCAAAGAAAAATAGCCTCAATCGCTTGGTGTAAATGAGCCATGCCACAGGCCCAAATTCTGGCAACTGCACCATATTTATAAACAAACACAGATCGTTTTCACTCATCGTTGCCACGGTTATGTTCTTGCTCCTTGTTAAGAACACACATGTTGTTATACAATTGATGTTACCCGATATAATTGTTCAAGCTGTAGTCACACTGCTTCAAGCTGCCGTGTTGGAACATGCCCAGAACGAGGGTGCTGGTCAGCGCTGACTAAGACAATAGACATTGCACCAGTTCACGTGTTACCAACCTAGCCTAACCTAAATACCTTAACCTATATGACCATTGTATAATTTAAACAAGTTTGCATTATGTTGTAAATGAAAGAAGAAAGGTGTTTATTGTATGTTCACTTAAATTAATTGTGATTGATTTAACACATAATTTAAAACCTTCTTGTAAGTGGGTTTTTGCCTATAAATGTTTCAAATACCGAACAAATTATTTTGAAAAGTATTTGATTCTGGGGTACAGTGAAAATCTTGTATTAATATTCAGCTAAAACAATGATTTTGAATTGTAGACTAAAATGTAATGAGGAATATTGACTTAGGCTCCCTATGTTACATAAGTAGTGACTAGTGAGGATCAAATTAGTGCCACTCCCCCCCCCAGAAACTATTGCATGTACTTGCCGTTTTTTAACTTAACTATTTCACTACCAGCTCCCAAATTAACCTCACATTGCTGTATAATTTAACTATGAGTAAGAGTAAGTAAAGTTCATTACTTCATTATTTCTTTTTATCAATGACAGAACCAGTGTTATTAAGTGAAAGCTCAGTAAAACATTGAGGAGGGTTATGTGTATCACATCTGAAACTGCTGAAATATTTTATAAAATTAATTAAAACAGAATAGCTGTAAGGAAACAATTATAGTACTATGTTTACTTGTTTATAGGGGTGCCTTGCTTATAAATATAAAAGATTCCACAGCTGACATTAAACTGACAGGCTTCCAAAGAAGTAAATATATTTTTCATTGAGAAATAAATTATATTTTTGGAATGGCCAGGAAGTTCGCTCATCAACCTCAATCAAATATGGGTAATTTTCTAAACCAGGCTAAGAAAATTGGACTGCAGCAAAAGAAAATATTATTTATGTTTTTAATACAATTCCTTGATCCTAAAATAGAATAGATATACAAATAAACGGTTGGGTTTGATATATAAAAGGGCTATGAAGACCAATTGGGACACTACTAATAACAAACATGTTTATTTATTTATTTTACATACTTATATATAAATAAAACTCTGTTGAGGCAACTATGTAATTTATTTGAATATGTTGTACCAGCACTGGATAACAATCTTTAACCAGCGAATCTAACAAACAAAAGTAAACATAAAAGCAATTAAGTGAATATAAAACCATGTTGTTGAAGAAATACCCGCTGCACTTTTGTGTTAGTAGTTGTGTCTCCATGGTATTCTCATGATGACTTGCGGTGTTTTGTGTGTACAGATCGAGATGTACCTCGTGGGCTACACGCTAGGAGTGACACTAACAGTAGTTCGGCCATCGGCTTTTGGAACAGACGACTTTGTCTGCTCCTATCCAGACTGGAACCAGGGGATTTGGCCCCAAGTGTTTTTAGTTGCAGAAGATGACCGTCACTACAACGTTTTGGTTGAATAAGCGGCGGCAGCTGAGTTGGAGAATGTGCATTCAATGGCACAAAACACAAGACCAAGTTGTTATTAGCAATGTTATTTTGTCAAGTAGGGGAGCCAGCTTGTAAAATGTAAAGTTGGATTACATTTGATTTACTTACAATTAAAATATATTATTTTTATTTATAACCACATCCCCAAATTTTGTACTTTTTGTGTAGTGCTGTTTTAGAGAAAATATGTAAGGAATCCTATAATATTAAAGCTTTGTGTCAATAAATAATCAATGTTCAACAAAACAAATATGCTGGTTCTTCAATAAGAGGCGAAGGAAAATATGTTAATAAGTAAGTGTAGCAACACTTTCACATAGGACACTTATTTTTATAATGTGTACATAGATCGATCAAAAGTTATACCAAAATGTTACTACATTACCTATTGAAAAATAGTATACTTTTCTATGGTAAACCAAAGTCTTGATGGACGGGTATTAACTTCAATGTAACCTTGTAAGGTAGAAAGCTTACCTGGCATTATTCCAGTGTTCCACAATCAATGTACTGTCTTGGTGAATCAGGTCTGCTTTGCGGCCACAGCACACAGTGCCACACATCACTGTTTAATAAGAACACGAATGAAGTTGGTACCAACAAGCAGCCGTGCGGAGTCCGCATTTTTTTACTCATTCATACTTACTAATGTTTTTAATACATCTGATAAGATCTTACCTTTTTCACGAAGTTATAGTCATGGCTTAACTAAATTACAAATACAGTAGGATTTGGCTAATTCAACATTGGTTAATTTAAAAAATTGGATATTTCGAACCACCATGTTTCCCCATGAGGTTAATATTTAAATAAATAGTAAAAATAATATTCAATTCAAATTTTAGTGGGAAATATTTAGATAATTCAAAGCCTATACATTGTTAACTATTTCTAGTTGGTACTCATTTCAAACCTAACTCAACAGTTTTTATTAAACAAAGAATGTCAAATAAAGTTGGAGTTAGCTTATTGACACATAGTAAATGCGAGAGCGGGGAATTACGCCCAGCAGCGAGTGGGTTACATAATATAGGGGATGTTTCGGCTCGGCTTTCATCAATTTTCATTAAAGTCTGCAATTTTCGTACGATAATTTTTCCAAGGTATTATAGTTTGTGTTTGAATTTTCCTGGTTTGTGTGTATGTGTGTTTTATATAGCATGTATAAAATGTGTGTGATTATATTATAGCATATTTTAAGGTTATTGATTCATTGTGTAGCAGCTGCATGAATACTAATGAAAAATGTTAAATCGAATTTTAAATATTTTGAATTTTTTTTAGATATCCCTTGGATTTTGAATTGAGAATGTTTTACAGTAGTTTGAACGAAATGTTTCCAGATGTTAAAGATTCGGATACAAAAAATCACTTCAACCTTTAATCTTGAAACATTCAAAGTTACTTAAAAAAAATTAGTCTATACTTTCCTAATTTTGAATTCTGATTTACCGTACAACCGTTGGACTGGGTGCGTAATGTATTTTCTGCTGCCATGGGCAAGTACCTAAAACAAAACAGTTTACCGTAAAAAATTATGTTTGTTAAGAATGTGAACCTAAAATAGCTTATAATATAGAGCCATAGTGTAAGTTGTCAAAGTAAGCTTGCTACCTTCAGAGTAGACAGATTGTACATATACGAGTTTTCCCTGAATGGTATTGATCTTACCTCGACAGATTACACTATGGTACAGCTTATAAGCTAAAGCCATACTGTAATCAGTCAAGACAAGATCACTCACTACCAATCAGAGTAAACAAAGTGAATACAAAAACTATTTTTTGCTGTCAACATTGACAAAATGCAGTTTTATTGTTGTTATTATATTGGAAATGCTAATATATTTCAAAAGTGCCAGCTGCAGAACATATTATTTAATGTTTAATTATATGAAGTAGTTCTAGTAATGTTGGTAACTGTTAAAATAACTGCCAACATTTAGCAATCACACTATGGTGAGTGTCTCACACATAGCATGCAATACAAGTATCAACAAGACATAGTTTACTACAATGTTTTGTTATTAAATCGCCAATGAAAGTGTAATAGAATGAGTAACAATAAATTTACCTTCCAAAACTGAGCTATTTTAATGTGTACAAAATAAGAAATTCTCTGATCAGGTATTATCCATTGAATAAACATTGCATAGGAATGGATTGGGGTAATAACATTTAATATATGTGTATAGTTGTGTTCCTTTACTTTACATAGAGAAACAAGAATATTTGTAATGATTACTGAAAGTTCAAAGTCTGTATCAAATTAGGGAAAAGTATAAATTACTCAAGCTTTATGACTTATTGATGGAATAAAAAATGTAATCTTTACCTTTATTTAAAATCCCATATGCAATCATAGTCATTTATAATAAAACATAAAAAATTCGTTAATAACAAACAAGTATGGCCTTCACAAGGCATTTCAAACATGAACACAAAAGATAAATTCTCTCTGTTGTGTGTACTGGCATTTGATTGGTTAGAGCTTTACCTCGCACTCTCATTGGCTGATACAAGGGCTGTGTGTGTACTCGAGTCCAAGCATAATGCATAAAAAATAAAGTTAAATCAACTTTATGTGTTGTGCATTATTCAATATGAATCGAAAATAATGTTTTCCAACTTCTTCTGCACTATTCACTATTAGTTACGTGTGAATATAATAAGCCCAGCCCAAGGTAATTATTTTCCACAACAACTCTTGTGTTGAGCATTGATTAAGTGGCTAAGTACATACTGGAACATAATAAAATGGGAAACAGCTTATATAACATGATGCAGCATGCGAGTTGATAAGCACTAACCCTTCAATCTTATTTTATTTTGTTTTACAAACGGTCTGTTGATTAAATATCTAAAACTTGTTGTTTTACATCCAAGTTTCTAGCTACCATATTAAACCCGAGTTTATTAGCTACTTTATCAACAACACTGTATAGAGGAGTCGCTTATCGTAATCAGGTAAAGTACTAATAATTATAGTATGCCTTTGTTTCATACCTGCTGCCCCTTCGATGCCAAGATATGGAAGATAACTTACCTATGGTAAAATGGCAAGTTATTTGTCAGATGATTTAGGCAAGGAAGCTTTGGAGGTTATTTGTTATTGTGGGAAGTTTGAATGTCCATTTTTACTAATATGTTCAACACCAAGATTATTACCGACTTACTGAGACGGTATTTAAGAGGAAATGCATCCATGTTAGAATGGTGAGGACATGGGAAAATTACAGTGATTAATTACTGTACAAGGTAGTATTCAAATATTAATTTTAGTTGATAAAAAGGTTGTATCGTCTTTTTTTTACTACTTTTCTTCTACGATGACAACATGTTTCAGTGATTTTTCACCATCGTCAAGTCTTATATTTGTACTAAAGATGATTGATTTTACTTAATACTTTCCAACAGTATAAAGTCAATCATCTTTAGTACAAATAAGATTTGAAGATGTTGAAAAATCATCGAAACATGTTGTCATCGTAGAAGAAAAGTAGTAAAAAAAGAAAGGAATAAAAAGAGAAGATACAAACATTCTATCAATTATTATTACTCCTTACCGAATAAAAATGAACATTATCGAAAATATTAATTTTAGTGATTAATTTTTAATAAAGTTACTCTTTCCTTCTCAAGTTTTGCAGGTATAAAAATTAACTTTGATTTAAAAGACTAGTATTTTTCATATATTGTAATGAATGGTAATTTCTATCAAGTTTATACAGAATATATAATTGTTTTAGGTTTATTTTACGTTATTTTTCCATGAATTTTATTTTTGAATGCATTTTTGACTTTAGGAGTTTGTGAAGGTTGGTTGTATTTATTCATCTTAGTATCAATACCTATTTTCGATAATAATTATTTTACAACTATTGATGTATTATGAGGTTAGAATGTATTATTATTAAATCCTTTAGGTTAAACTAAAAAATTATGATGGTTGACCCAGATTCTATTTCCAACCTCTTTGCCAACAGCAATCCAGTCCCTTGTGACTTGAATGCTTGATGCCGATATCACGATCCAAATTAAGTTTACATGCAGTAGTAAAACACAAGGATGTAGCCAGGGGGGTGAGTTTGGGGGTTCAAGCCCTCCCCTCCCCTATAACTTGACAATTTTGTTCTTATTATTTATGGTTTAAACAATATCAAAATAGAGATGGTATAAGAAAAGATATAAAATTAGTCTCTGCCGCCATTCTTATGTTCAAATACATTTTTGTGATTCTGTATATTGGCCAGTCAACAAATCTGGGTTTAATAGGGCAAAATATTGACTATAGAAATAGGAAGTATTAATGAGTGTAGGGGGAGTGGTGAAAGGGGTATGTCTTTTAAGATGAGGACACAATAAAACCTTTCAACTTGACCAAATACACATGGCAACTGAATCTGTAAAAAATAAGAGGAATAAAGGGAGGATCCAACTAAAGAGGGGGCGAGTCAGTTCTATTTATCAACCCCTGAATTCTTGCAGTTTAAGAACAGCCTAGTTTTAGTAACATTTGTTCCTACCTGATACTGACCATATACAGGGTCATCAGAAAAGTTGGGCAGTTGCTGAGGTTCCAAACAACACTCGCTTCCCTCCTCACAGCCATTAGCCACCCCTTTCAATATACAGTCTCTGTATATCATAGATATAATACAAGTCTTCAATATATCTGGTCAGATTGAAAATGCATTTATGTAAAGTGAACGGGGTTCCATTTTTAAACTATGTAGGCTCTATCAAAGATACTAAATCATCTCTAAAATCATCCAGACTAAACATAACTTAACTTAAAACGCGTGATCAAAGCAAATTTACAAGCTTCTAAATTATAGAAAGATATATAGCATTTACAGTTTAAATCTCTGCCCTAAATAACCATTAAAAAACACACCAAACAGTTTTTATAGGAATTTATTTATTTATAATTTTTTCTGGCCTCTAAAACCCCTCCTGAAATGTTCAGCCTTATATGGCCTTGACTTAACATAAAGGCTCTCATGTTTTTAAATGGATATCATGACAATTAACTTAACTGCCGATGATGGGAATATTGAGGTTTGAATCTTGGACAGGTGTACAAATAGTTTTTTTTTTTTCAAAATGGTTTTCCATTCTCCCTCCATGCACATGTGGACACACTTATTCTAAATATAACCTTCCTAATCCCTAAAACTATTAGTGTAATTAGTACATAAATGTATAGCCCCAGCAGGTAGTAAGACGTGGTGCTAAAATAATAAATAACTTAACATGAAGTGATGTTCACTTAACATGAAAGCTGTCCAGAGGAGAACTTTCCAGTTTAATTAAGTGAAGTGTACCACATGTTTCTGTCGGCCAATATACTGCGAGCAATGCCGACATAGCTATTTAGCACCTCAAATGTTTGTTTATGGTGTGTAAATAAAGATGCCTTCTCAGGTATAATTTGTTTGTTCGCATTTTGTGTACTTCAAAATGTCGTGGCCTCTTTTTACACTTTATTTTGTAGCTCCAGAAAGATTATATTGAAAATACTTGAAGCCAAATCAGCCTTAGACAGTATAATGAACAATTTGTTTTCAAATAAACGATGGGGCAGCTTCTTGGTCTTGTAAACAGTGCTCCTGGCTACTAATCTACAGGTCCTGGGTTCAATTCCTGGTGGTTTCATAGGTATTTTTCCCGATGGCAAATTGTTCATATGGTCACCATGGTCTGGTTGATTAGACTTAGGTTAGGTTTAAGATTTCTACTGGCACCACATAATCATCATTATCATTATATCATCTCATTGAGACAATATGACTGCACCTACATGGTGCCCCAATGTCAGAAATTAGTTTACATATCCGCCACTACTAGTAGCTGACATAACCCTGGTGGTTTTGGTTAAAAAAAATTCAAAGGTGTTCATATTGAATGAAATAAAAATTTTATTCACGATATTGCTATATATCTTCTTGTGCAACACTTTGTCAAAAGTGACTTAAAATAATTATTTAAAAGTCATAGCTTTGCAATTATTATTATCACCGCGTCTTGCTACCTGTTCGGGTTATATGCACTTACGCTAATGTGTAATGGTAGGGTGATTGTGAGATGAAATGGAGGACCTACAGTTTAACGTGGAATCCGAACCACGGTAGAGGCTTGGCATTCCAAACATTCACAAGCTGTGATTAATACATGTCTTGTCAGGGATGAAGAAAGGGTTTGGAAATCAGATAAATCTGTGCCGGGACTGAGGATTGAACTCCGGACCGCCAACTTTACAATTAACGGTATTGTATGCTTTCTTCTTATGCACTACTGTGATTTAATTGGAAAGTGACTTAAGTAACTATTTGGTGTAGTTAACAAGATCATAAACCAATGCTTAAGGTATGTGTGCTCTGGCCAATAATACTAATGCAATATACCTGAAAGTACCTAGCCCCTTCTTATGACTTTTCTCTCAAATCTTGGCAGGGTTGAAGATTTTTAGTCTTTATCTAGTGCATAAACAGGTGAGATACAATATAATGTGCCACATTTCTGATAAAACAAAGTAGATTTAATTTAATGGCATAATTAGCTGTTTATTAGCTGTGCGCTGGCTATGATGACAAATAAAAGTTCTAAATGGATTTTAAAAGAAAGTTTCACCATAAAGGAATACCAATCATTAATATTCCAGTGTCTTGAATTTAAAAAAAACATTTGAAATCGATCGATATAATTTTAAATAGCAATAATTCTGACTAAAAAGTAGTCACCTTTGCACAATTGTTTTACAACAATTATTTTATTTATCACTGTTTCATGATAGCAAACAGCTATTTTACAGTTGCACATATTAAATATTTATATTCTTTTAGAATGAAATTATATCAGCTTTGCAAATGGCCAAACAATGTAATATCCTCTACCCTTTTAGCACCTAACACGGTGCTTTAGATAAATTATAAATTTTCCGAATGCAATATTGTTTTTGTAATGGTTACAAAGCTTTGGGTTAGCCATGGTTTTTTTTTCTTCAAATGATGAAGAAAGGATTGTTAGCTACTAGCAATCAATAGTACGTTGTCAAAATTGGGTAACAATAGGATTTAAATAACATAATCTCACAAAATAATAGTAATAATTTATTTAAAAATAGATTACAGTGATTAATAATGGTAAAATATGTTAACATATTTTAATAACAGTTGCGTAAAATCTTGCAAACCATATTTAAAATTTAAAAAAAGTGAATGCTATGCACTGCAACTTTAGAAAATAAATAATGTAGAACTGATATATAACAACTCTTTATATAAATAATATATTTGCATCTATAGCTTATTCACTGATCTATAAAAATAACAATATTTAAACTACTATTATTTATAAAGATCAATAAACAAGAATAAAATATAAAATTTATGATAAACAGTATATAATTTGCAAACAAATATATACTAATTTTATTACTTGTGTAAATTATATTTTTCACTTTTTATGGTGAAAATGTTAGTTGAAATAAATGTCTTGCTAAGTATAAACATACTAACCTGTGGTGATCGTATTGTTGCTAAGGCATACAGGACTTGTTAAAACTATATGCTACCTTTGAAATATTTTAGCACTGTTTCTATTTTACCAACATTATGGTCCGTTATATACTATGGTAATGAAAATTGTTATAGACAATAAATGATATACCCATGGGGTGAATATTTTATTAGTACAGTTTAAACAAGTTCTTTATGCTTAGGAAACACCCATTTTTCATCACTAAAACACATCTTATATAAATGTTTCACTTGTTGATATATTATAAATGAAATGTGTGAAACAACCTGGTTAATTAACGGGTTGAATAAACTAGCAGCCAAGCAGAAGGTCCCAAAATTGTAGACAAATGTAAACATATTTTCAGTTAAAACTAATTTACATTTAATTAAACAGTTTTCTTATCATCAGGGCCTGGATTTTGATGACCTAAAAATCATCAAAAAACTTATAAAATGACCCAATAATTCTAAAAAGTAACTTTAATTTTTCTTTTTTCAATTATGTAAAAATATGAACAAAGAGATGTAATAAATGAACACGGCTAAATCAAAGCCTTGCTTTACAAATGAAAACTAAAATGTACATTGGCAATGAAAAGCCATAAACAGCTAAACTCTTACATTCTGCTAAATATTATATGTAATGGTTTTCAAATATCTGCTTCAAAAGAAATAGCTATCCCCTTACAAAGCAACCCTCTCCAGCCTAGTTACAGTATCACCTAGAATGTGTATTTTACAACCAAAAGCAACAAGGTTCCAAAGTTCATTACACACATTATCTTCTCATTCCAACAGCTGTGTTGAAAAATGTATGTACTTATAAAATATCAAAAGTATTTATAAATATACTTATTCAATAAGTATACCTTAAAATGACTCTAAAAGGAAGCAAACCAAGAAAATATGGCCTAAAATTCCAAAATGACCAAAAAATGACCTATAAAATTTATATTTCTACAACCAGGTGATCATGAACAGAGTTTATGTGCTTGTGAACACTAGGCGGCCATATACATGTGTTCTTTGTCACAAGAAAGAATGGCGCATTGGAACTGTATGAATAGCTCGAATGAAAAATGAGGCGTGGAAAAAATCCTTCACGCACAAACACACTATAAGTAATCACACGGGAATTAACGTGATTTTTTTTAAGGGAAAGACTGTGTATGGACAAAAACTGTAATTTATCGTGTCATCTCCAATGGCACAGTGTCATGTATAAATTTACAACATGAATCAGTTATCCTATGGAGTTTCTAGTGGTGTGTGCAGGATAAATTAAAGCATAGAGAAGAGTATTAGAGAATCATTTCTATATGGTTAAAGTGTCAAGGCTCATGGGTGATGACAGAAAAAGAAAATTATTCATTGTTGCATGTGCTATTATTGAAAGTATGCACTTAACAGGCAACCGAAAAATACAATGTTTCTGGAAAAAAAGTGCCTAGCTGAAAGGGAAAAGCAATGTCAAATTATTTTAAGCTCTTTTCGGAAAGAGCCCCTGGTTAATTTTTTTTTCCCATCCAAATTTCATTTTGGCTTCACTTTGTGGTAAAATTCTATAAGTGTCATATCTGGTATTTAAAAAAAAAATTATTCACATACTCTTTAGGCTTCACTCCCTATAGTGCTGGGTGTGACTTATAAATCTCTATAAAGCAGTTAAAAATTCTTTGCTAGCATGATGAATGTCAGTCATGTTTCATACAACTAATACTCTAATAAATACAGCATAAACTTAAAACATTCACAAAGTAAACACAGTTCAGACATAAGCATGTGGCATGGCGAGGATTATTGAAACCTCAACAGTAGAGGAAACGAAACTCCACAGGGAAGTGAGTCGCAAACCTTCCCGCACTCAATCGGGGTGTGTGGTACCACCCACTAAAACACACTATTTCCCCTGTGATTCGAGAGATACCATTCTTTCTCACAGGAAAGAACGTGTGTGTATGGATGCCTATTGTATGTGATGAACCGATATAAGGATGTAGTGTCATCAATATCCAGACCCTGCTTACAATTCATCCCACGTGAGTGGTAATATGAACATAAGTTAAATGAATAGAGAAAGCCAACATAAAATATGCAGGGATACCTCACTAATTCTAATACACACATATGCACCCAAAATTATATTAAATAGTTACACACATAAGAAAATAAATATAAATAAATTGAGTCTTGGACTTTTCTAATAAATTTAATAAATACATATAATAAATATAATAAATTTTCCTCACATATATTTTAACATGAAATACACAGTATTCCATTGCAAAAGATGAGATAGTTACTGAGCAATTTCAAACAACCATTTCCTATATCACTTTTGTTTAAAGTTTCACTATATATATCACTAAAGCAATTAAGTTTGTCTTATTTGGATCAATAAAATTAATTTCACTTGAACATGATTGTGTGTTAAATGTACATACTTGATTTTTGCACCTTTTTTTCCCCCTCACACCTTTTTGGTTGTTTTAATGTTTCCAAATATATATAGTGAGTATGATTAAATAAAGTTACATATTATATAAGGTCATATGAAAGGGACAAATACAGTATGGCTTTTTAAATGAAAAGAAGAACACACTTCACACTTTACATTGCTGCCATTGGACCAAGAGGTAATGGTTGCCTTTCGATTTTCTTTAAGAGGCAACCATTACCTCTTTGTCTAATGGCAGCAACATAAAGTGTGAACTGTATTTTTCATTTCATTGTAAAAGCCATATTGTGTTCGACCCTTTTATATGTTTCTATCCACCTTTCCTATACCTTCCTCCAAATATAAAACAATTACCTCATAAAGCGAAAAGAGGTTTTGCTTATAGAGATATATTATAGAGTGTAATGAGATGGACTGTATATAACTAGCTCAAGCTAAAAGTAAGATTCTCGAACCATGATAGAAGATACATTATTTTAATTTTGTTTTACTACTCAACATCATCATTTTAATAAAAATATCATGTTATATAATGTATCGAAATCTTGAAAAGCACTAACTTCCTGATTTATATTGGACAAATATATATTTCAGCTGCTATTTCAAATTTATGGAGTGAGCTAAGGGTCCCGGGTTTGATTCTCGGCATGACCGAAAATTTATCGTTGATGAAAATATAGGTTTTCCCTTTCATATTGATAAAATAACAGCTGGGGACTGGATGTTGTACCTGTCCTAGTCTTAAGATTGATTAAAAGACATATAAAGTTATGACAGGCAGGTATTAGAAAAATATATGACTTGAATAAAAAAAAAATGACCCAGGCCATAGGCTGGAAACAGTAATGAATATAAAGTAAAGTTGAATCATAAAACTAATCAGGCCTTCCTTGTAAAATTTTAAAAAGTAGTGTTAGTCAATCATGATTTAATAACCAATAGGTAAAACCCCATAAAAATGGTTTTATTTTTAGTTAAATTTCGTTTTTTAAATCTCACTTTTTGGTGTTATTTCAGGTCTATTCAAAATTAAATGTTATCTGAGGTGTTATTTATTATTTACATATTGAGACAATGTATGCAAAATTAAAATTTATTATTGAAACCTTATATGTATTTGCTTTAAAATTCTTTATCAAGTTTGTCTGCATATTTCACAATTTTGTAGCCTAATTTAGCTTACACTACAACAAAACTATTAATCAAACTACAGCATGATCAAAATTTCTGATTAATTTCTTCTTAATTTCGTTTAACAAGGCGATTTTGTTTTATTTCGCTTTTCAAAAACATTGTAAATCATATCCAAAAATTATCAAAAGAAAAGTTCTTGATTCCATCTTTGTATGGCACTTCATACTTTATAATGTCTCACCATTTTTACAGGGCTCTATCAATATGTTAGTTATTTAACTAGTTGCAATGTTCAATCCCAATCTTTATATAGTTGAAAACTTTGCAAAAAAAAAATCTTTTAGTGTGGGGTGCAGATAAATGTGTTTTGTCTGGTTTTCTAGTGGCGGGAAAATCTGGGTTCGAATCCCAACCAGATGTAATGAGGTGGTATTTTCTAAATGGTTTCCCACCCTCCCTACACCCGAAGGTTGGTATATTCCTCTAAATTATTTGTTTATAATCCATGCCCTATTAGTAAAAATATGTGTTGACTAGATGGGTAGTAAGGCGCAAAGCATAAGAAAAATTTAATGTTGCAAAAACAGTTGTAAAATTTGTTTATTTTTATAACCCTAGTAAATTCTGGGTGACATTTTTCCAGTCTATTTAAACATTTTAATGTATTTATAGCACTAGTCAAAATTTGAATATAATAAATATTTAACTGATCAATTAATTTTAAGTAGCAAACTGTGCCTAAAAGTAACGTCCCAGTAGCAAAAAGTGGCTACCAGCACCGGTGGTAACAGTCTTGGTTTCAGGCTCGTGACTGGATTGTTGATGACAGGAAGGTCAAGAATCAAATTCCATCCGCGTGCGCTAGGAGTGGTTTTATTCATATGACTCATCACAATGGTTTACCCATATTTTCACCATGCTAATGTAGATGCATTTCTATAACTATTTCCTTAACCCACCCCATTACAAAATCCTTCTTTTAAAATGGTTCTGCTAAAACTAAATCGCTGGCTTAAAATGAGTATAAATTGCTAAGCCAGACTTTTTTAGTAGCCATGACTGTAAAGTGTATTAACAATTAAGTTTTGAGTGCATGTTTGATGGTGAAATGTGTCATTATAAATTGTGCTATTAATTTGTGTAAGATAATCTAGAACTCAAGACAGCTCTGAATAGTTTTGTAAAAAAGGACAATGGTGATGTTTAGGGGGTCATACTTCAAATCAACCGAAAAGATAGAAATGAAAGTAAGCTAACACAAATGCAACCTGGGTCAATCTTAATGGTGCAGTTTTAATAATAAAGCTTATATCTCGTGTCAAAAAAGAATTTAGGTTTTTAATTTAATATTCTATTTAACAATATTAACAAATTGTTTGAAAAAAAGTAATAAAGGATTGTTGTGTTTCTTCTTCATTTGTAGTGAGTACTTAAACAATGAAAAGCAATGTGTTTTTTTTTGTTTATGAAAAAACTTTTAAGTGATAATATAAAATGATACCAACAAATCCAGAACTCAATCGATACCTATATCTTTTAAATAAAAAAAGAAACTGTGTTCAGCAAAAATATGAATAAGTGAAAATAAAAATACAAATAGCCTTGAAGTTTTACCCTAAAGAGATTTACAGTAGATTTTTAATCAAGTACGTTCAAATTGCTTGTCATTAACTTTGACACATTTAAAAGTAATCACTACTTAAACATGCATCAACATATTCACAGTGATTTTATCACACTAAGACTATACTGTGTCCTGTGAATGCTGAACATTTCTTAGTCAATAGGTCTTAAAAGCAGACTTCAAGTGGCCCCATGGATAAAAAAAACTAATCAAAAAATTGAGTGACCATGATGGCCATTCCACGGGACCATAGAGTCCAACCTATGGTTCACAATCTTGTTGAAACATTATTTTGTTCATCTTAGCTGAAAGGATGTCTTTAAATTAAGAATAAAGAATGTTCTCAACTTGTGAAGATATATTTTCACAGTAGGTTTCCAGCAAAAGAGTATGTTTTTAGCACTGCATGTTACTACCTGTTTAGACTATAGGTATAATAGAGTAATATGTTGTTCAAAATGTCCCCAAGTCACAAACAATACAATTACATGTGTATTACTTGGAATAAGCTAAACAATCATCCATTATACATTTGATTTGTGTTAGCTAATCAAGAATTTCCTATTTTCATGGTGGTTGTGATGAAAACTTGCTTTGTAATGGAACATGATCAACTATACAGGATAATATTGTTTAAACCATACATTAATATTTGGCAATCCATGTCTTCACGCTACAATTGCTGTGTAAGTTGCATTTTGTGAAGGTGAAAATGGTGTTGTTTTCAAATTCGATAGTGAAATTCTAATGACTCCAATCTCTTGTACAAGCTTACTCAATGATTTCTTTGGACTGTTTGTCATCATACCTACTGTTGACTCTGTGAAGTTATCAATTGAAACGCTATGTCTAAGAAACTCTAGGTATGGACGATCGAGGACACTTTCAAATTTTGATCATAAAAGTTATTAGCAAGATACTGGAAAGAAGATTTTTTTTTTTTGCCACATGTGAAAACCAGGCCCACTTGTTGACATTTTGTTGATAGTGAGGCTATTTATTACTTGTAAACAAAACAAAATTTGTGAAGTGAAACTTTTGGGCCATCCTGTGTATAAAATATACATTTTACAACATAGTTAATGGTTATAACACCAAACAAAACTCTTATAAGTTGTCAGAAACTGAAAACATTATAATGTCAGCTGAGACTATCTTAAACAAGTTGTTGGAAATCAGAAGATGTGAAGATAATGGAGTTCCCTCCCCCAACTTGTGAAAATAAGATAATTGTAATTACGAGATTTCATTGTAGTAAGTTTAACCATCTTTCATGTGGTGACACTTCTTAGAAACATACAGAATTTCAATTAAAATAAACACTTGCAAAGGAGAACAACCAAGATTTTCTACAGTTTGAAACGTTAAGATAATAATCAAGTAAAAGTATTTTTATCTTTGAGTAGAAGATTGTATTAAAATTTTGATTTACATGGATCTATGTTGTTTATACAGTGAAACCTGCCTAAAATGGAATCGCAAGGGTCCAAAGATATTTTTCCGCTAAAGCCAGGTTTCCGTTTAATAAAGGTGTACTATAAAAATTAAACCAGGGACATGCACGTAATTGGGAGAAAAATCATAAAATAAAATGCCATACTCATTATTCACACTATTAAAAAATGAACATTTGGAAACATTACACTGAACAGAAAAACATTACTCACTTTGTCTTTATTTTTTCCACTAGTCAAGCAGGGTTTTCTGCACACAGTTTACTCTCTTGCCTACCTGACTTTCCACAAACACTTTAGCCTGAGAAATCACACTTAGCATATCAAAATCATTCCGTTGTAGGGCAAATTGCTGCAGTTCCTTTAAACTGTTTACAGCATCTAGATAAATCTTCACGCTACACATTTATTCTTTCAACACAATTCCACTTTCCTCTTCTTCTTCCTCCTCCTCTACTCCTTTCCAACTTTCTTTGAAATTCTCAACTAAGTCATCGATATCCATTGTGTCTGGTCCAGTTGAACGTTGTTTTCTATGTTGATGTAGTCTTTAGTATTGCAGTTATTGAAAGCAGCTTCATTCATGCAGTTTTGTAAATCATGCTGGTCATTCTCTTTTCTAAACTAGCAGTAACTCACTCATAGAAAATCCCACTTTTTCAAAACAATTTGTCACATTTTCTGGCAAAAACTTCTGTATAGCTTGTCCAAATAACCGAATCTAGAACTGAGACGGTTCTTGCAAGCTCAGAGGTGGATGATGTAGAATTCATATTGGCGAGTAAAGATTGCATTAATAATTTACGATAGTGCACTTCAACATTCTGAATGATCCTCTGATCCATTGGTTGAGAAAGACTTGTGTTTGGAGGGAACCAAGCAAGTTGCACGTTATAAAGTTCAATGTAGGGGTAGCATGTTGCGTTATCCAAAAACAGCAAAACATGCCGGTTTTTCTTTTTCATTCTGACATTAAAAGCCGTTAACTATTCCTCCATGATCTGTGACGTCATCCACTTATTCTTGTTGTATCTCCACTCAACGGGAGGTTTCCGTATGTTCATGTTTCTGAAGCAATGTGGCTTTGCTGCCTTACCGCCTTAACGATAACTAAGGGTTTCTCCATTTCACCTGACACAATACCAAATAAAAAACAGTCAATCTTACTTTGCACAATTTTCCTCCCAAACATTTTTCACCTTTCAAACACGGTGATTTATTCGGTCGTGCATGAAAGAACAGTCCAGTCTCGTCACCATTTGCTAAGTTTTCAGGTTCATATCCCTCAATTATGGAGGGAAGTTTAGCAACTCACTCTTCAATGGTTTCACTATTTACACCACTCGATTCACCACAAAGTATGTTAAAAAATATTCGATATATTTTGCGAAAACTCTCCAACTATCTGTTAGATGCTTTATTCAGTTTCCCCCAGTTTTTGAGTGAGCTTTTAACGTATTCCTGCAGCATTGGACCCGATACGCGGTGATTTTTCGTCCTAACACTGACAAACCACTCACACACTATTTCATTAATGTCTTCGTTTGCAGTTTTCTTTAGTTTTATTTTCCCATTAGCATAGTTTTTCCACAGCTTCAAAATTACCATTTTCTTCTTTAGAATCTCTTACACTTTAGTTTTACCAACGATAAACATGTTCATGATCTGCTCAACAGATCGTTTATCTCACTCACTCGCATGGATGACTTTTACTCTCATGTTTAGATCAAGCACAACTCTTATCTTTGAAGCCATAATAAGAACTGTCAGACTAAATAAAAAATTCAGGCCTAGAGTCTATATTGATTAAAATTTCCGGATGGTACAAACAATTGAATTTCAATACATGTAGTACTGTACCGTTAAAAGCTGAATTACAAAGGTGATTGACAAGTCATTAGCGTGAAAACTGGGAAGAACAGAGATAACAATCAAGAGGCAATAGCAGTTAACAATTCTGTAAGCAAGATAACAAAAGAACTAATAAGGAGAAAGTAAATATACCTGACTTAATATTTCAACTCCTTATAATATAAAGAAAGAATTAGAGAAAATAAAATTCTATGGAATGTATAAGATGCCAAAAATTTTCCAAACGATGTTCACCGGAACATTGGAAATTTTCCGTATAAGGGCTTATTTTGAAATCCGTTTCCGCATTAGAAGGTTTCCCTTTAATCCAGGGAACTTTGCATGTGTTTCAGCCCTAAAGTCAAGGGACTGTAAAATATTTCCGTTCAAGACAAGTTTCAGCTTAATAAAGGGTCTGTTTAAGGCAGGTTTCACTGTAATGTATAGCACTTGTAATAATATTAGGCAAAGAAATAATTGATAGTTTGGTTCGCTTATCTGTACCTAAAGAATAAGTTAAGATTTAAGTGTAAATAGTCCACTGCAGTGGCTGCATGGTCTAGCACGCTACTCTTGCAGTAGACTAGACTGCTGATGAAAGTAAGATCAAGGTTTGAATCTTGGTTGGGTGTACTGAGGGTGGTTATTCCAATCATTAGTGTATAATCCGAACCGATGATAAGATGCAGTGCTAAACAAAAACTTTAAATATATACCTTCTTCAGTGGTCATATGGTCTAAGACATCTTTTTCACAATAGACTTTACTTCCACAATGATGGGGAGCTCGGGTATGACTCTGGTTAAGTGTACAAGATCTTTTAACCTGAAGCGTTTCCCACTCTCCTTCCAAACAAACATACAAATTCTTAATTATACCTTTCTCATCCTTACCCTATTATTATAAACGCAGACAGCCTTGTCCGGTAGAAAAACATGATGCACACAAAAAAATACTGTAAATAATAAAAAACGGTACACTTTATAACAATAAAAGACTAAAATTTGGCTGAGTGTTAACCGCTTAAGTGATACATTTAAATTACCCTACCCAAAATAATGGGTAAATTTGTTTCTTAACAAAAATTCAAATTCTTGAAAAAATAATGTGAAATAAAAGACTGAAGTCTTTAACAAATTATACCATTTTACTTTTGTTTTCATCGGATACTTGTGAAGAGGTTTAGTACAGATTTATTCTCCTGAAAAATAAATAAAGTAAACAAGAATTAAGTCTGAAAACTATTTTTATGTTTAATCTTAGTAGCTCAACACTAGATTTAAATTAATTTGCTAAGTAGTTTCAACAAAGGATAACAAATAAATATATATTTATATATATGATAGCTGATATTGTTATGACAGTGTTCTGTGTGTACTAGTGTGTGTTTTTGGTGCAGTGTCTCGCTAATGCTTAGGGTGCCCAAAAATAAATACACTCTTTTTAATGTATTAAGTTCCAATACTTCTTTGACTATAGTAAAGCTAATTCACATCAGCACAATTTTTGTATAGATGGTATTTCTGGTTGAAAAACATCTAAAAGTAGATTGAAATGGATTGAGAAATGAATGAAAAATGCATCTTATCAAACATTAACAAAATATATTATATATTATGAATCTTGTTTGATTTAGTTAACGTTAAAATGGTCAATATTATTGAAACTCAAAGCAATACTCTACTTTGATAGAAAAATAACAAATAAAAAGTTGAATACAAATAATGCATGTGATAATGACTCCAATTCAATTGGCTTTAATCATCAATTCCACTACTACTTCTACCACAACTAATTATTATTATTAATAAGTAAAACTAAGTCTGACAATCTGATGTTGTTAGTCATGGAATGAAACTTTAGAGAAATATTTCTTCTGGGGGATCTAATTTCTGCCAAAAATGAAAGAAAATAAATGTGCTTATTCAAGCTTAAATTTTTGTTTTGTTGTTTAGAAATACATATGTTCTTACCTTTTGAGAGCGAGCTTTGCTAAATACATTCCAAAAGCGCAATGTTTCATCCCCTGCACCTGTGACAATTGCCTCTCCATCAGGGGCCATAGCTAGGTAGATAACTTAGCAACCTGAGTTAAGCTTGGGTATTTCCACACCAGGATCTGATTTTGAGAATATCCGTGTGTGCTTACCTTTAAACAATATACTTAGTTAATCATGGGTTCAAAATTTATTAATTGTATTAGTTTTTTAAATTTATTTTAAATTTGCAAATAAGGGAAAAGCAGTATAGAAATGGTACAGTAATGTAAGGTAAGTGAGAGTGAAGGAAGCCATGGAAGTTATAGAACTACATGTGTCTAAAATAATTTGTAGTTCCATAACATTTGTTTATTTGTGTTTTGTGTGTTTTAATGTGTCTCTTCTTATAAAAAAGGAATATTTTCGAAAATTCAAAACAATGTGTAACTGTAAATGTATGAAAAAGTGGGAAGTCTAAGAGTTTAAAAGAAGCGAAGAAATGAAGAGAAGTGTGATTGTTTCTATCTAGGCCTAACCTAACTATCCTTTGAGGTTTGCTTCCTTCACTATTGCATACTTTACATTATTGTACAGTGTTTCTAAGCTGTCTTACATACATTTCCAAGCCATTAGGGGCTTAATCATTTTATTATTAAGGTAAAAGCAAGATAATGTAATATAAAAAAATGAAATTGAAAATATTAGTAGCTATAAATAATGATTTATATATAAATGACTCAACAATTTCGTAAAGGTTAAAGAGAAAATTGTGTTGGAAGAACGGCTTATCCACCCTGATATTTAATAAAACATTGAAAAGAGGATAGAAGTGCAAGGACTACAGACTTACCATAAGACTGGTGGCCTCGAAGTTTAATTTCAAATATAAATTTTTGGACTTAAAATTATTTTTTGGTAAGTTTATATATAGGCATTTCCCTTCTCTAGTACTTTCAATGGTTAATGAATCACTACCTGCTATAGTGGCCGCTTGGTCTAAGGCATTCTAAGGTGCCACTCTTATGTTAGAGTAGACTACCAATGAAAGAGAGATCTGGGTTCGAATACTGGTTGGGCGCATTGAGGCCTGTTTTATCAAAATGGTTTTCCACTCTCCCCCGGCGCAAATGCGGGTAGACTTTCTTTAAATTCAACTTTCTCATCCTTAATTTATTAGCTTAATTAGTACATATGTGTATAACCTTAACAGGTAGCAAGACGCGGTCGAAGTGTGAAGAGAAGTAATTGGTCAACGTTGGGAGTCGATTAAAACATTACGGGTCGGCATTGGGCGCAGGTTGAAGTGATACTATTTAATTAGCTGATAATTGCACCCTGATTGAACACTAATTAAAACGGTAAGGTATGTTGATGATATAATTGGTATTTGTAGCCTCATGATCGAGCGCCAATTATACGATAGGAAATTATGTGATATTTTAACTGAATAAATAAGATTTTTAATGCTGCACACGATTTATTAAAGTGATTTTATCTTTGACACTGAAGATATAATTTTATGTGATAGATTTTAGTTGAACCACAGATGATTTTTCTGTTATATTACAACTATATATTTTACCGACACTGAATATTACTGTCTTTGATTACAAAGCTCTTGTGCGATGGTGTTCACTGTTTTATGCTATTACTCTCTCTGTAGCTTTATTCTAAATGCACTGTGGTGCTCATATGCACAAGCAGTTTATATATGACCTACCCCTTGTGACCAGTGTCAAAACCAACTAATAGAAAGCATCCTGGCAACAGAAGTTGTAAAGGCTAGCTTCCTATCGGGTAGAGGGAGCTAGTGTCACATGCTTTTTTGGTAAATACAGCGGAGTTGACTTTTGAAAGAAAAATAAGTTTTAATTGTGCAATCCTTTGACATTATTTCTCTGAAAAGCGCGTGATTCATACCATACTTAAAGGAAATGCACTTCATCCATGACCTTTTTAACATATGAGAAGGGTCCAAATCAGTATCGTTACACGGTGATAAAAATAAAATCACACCTCTGGAGCTCTTTTTCTCTATTTATAATTAATGTTGATCATGTCAAATGTAGATTTACTTTAAAGCCATCTACCAGAAAATTTGAGAGCTTGGTTTGGTAGTGGACTAGTAACTTATCTCAAAAAACATATAGTTGTGTTGGTTTGCAATAATTAATATTATTATTATTGTTATCTGGATTTTACTACTCATTATTTCAGAAAATAAATTTGGACTGAAAAGTAAATATAGTTTAAGATGGTGTGATATTTCAACAGTTTCCAACAAACACTACTTACAAGCTCTGAAGAATGTTTAGACCAGGCAAGGTTGCACACTTGTGATCCTGTATCAACGCATTGCATCGCTTGTCCAGTAAGTGTGTTCCAGAAACGTATACAACGATCAGCGGTTCCGCCTCCACTTGCCAAGAGACCATGCTGGTGAGGTGACCATGCAATAGCTGGATAAATAAACACTCTATTATATAACAACCAAGAATATCAGCATAATTAATTCTGACATCCAGAGTTTGATGCCAACCAATTTTATGGGGTAGTTTGCTGGTGATTAAACTAACACACTCATTTTCCAAATGAATGTTTGTGCATTTTATTAAAATTAAAGTTTCCTTAAATTAGATAGTAATAGAAAGATAGGTATTGCTAGAAGAAGTACTTGAGCATGTAATAAATAAATATACAACAATTTAAACAAGTCCCATGCAAACCCTTAGACAATATCTAACCAAAGCTAAATTACATTTCCAAAATATATCGGTGTGCCATTATTACCTTTGACTGCTGCGAGGTGCTCAGTGTAGGTTTGAATTGGAGAGAGAGAGTGCATGTTCCACACATACAAGCGGTTATCATTACCCCCAGAAGCTAAGCATGTGTTGTCAGGTGACCACTTCAAACCACACACCTTAAACAGATCACCTTCATTTACTTCATTTTGGTTCAATCATTGAATATAACAGAAATATTGATCTGATAATGTGCCAGAATTAACTTAATTTATCAATATGTTTAAATATGTATTTTGTGTATACTTGGAAAATTTACCCAAAATTGTTTGTAAATGTGCTTATAATATATTAGTAATAGTGTTGATACAGTCTCTTCGCAGTAATCATAGCTTTTTCTGACAATTGAGAGATACTAAAAACAGCCAAGAACCAATTTTCCTCACAATACCATGTTGTCCTTTCAACATATGAAGTACCTGCTCCAGTGGCCAGATGGTTTAAGATGTCATGCTCACAATAGACGAGACTGCTCATTTTTCAGGAAAATATGGGTTTGAATCCTGGTCGGGTGTATTGAGGGGGGTTTCCCCATCTCCCTCCATGCTAATACAGATAAACCCTAAACCTCTAAATTCAATCTTTTTAATCCCTAGTTCATTAGTGTAATTAGTATGAATGTGTACAACCTTAACAGCTAGTGAACCGTGGAGCTAATAAAGATGTGTAAAGACAAATTTAAATCACTTATAAAGTTAAAGAAAATGTTTACAAAATGGATATATATTTAAGTGTTTTAGCAGATTTTCAAAATGTCAGAAAGACCTAAGCTACTGTGAATGAACAATACTTGCATCTTGCCAGCTTTTGCTTTCAACAATATATGTATCAGTGAATTATAAATTACATAAGTGATGATCAGCATAGGATTTAAGGTTCCTCAGCTTCACCTGGGAGACTGGTGTTCAAGTCAACACCAGTGCCATTAGGATTTTGTTCTTTTAACAATTTAATTCATGTTTTCTTCAAAATCATTGATTATTTGGGGAAAACAACAAAAGTGAGTCTTTTACTCAAATCTGTGTTTTAAAATTATATTCTAACTACATTTTTATTGAACATAGGTATTTATCATCAACTATGACTGTGGCTTGTGGCTGGTCAGTTTAGTAAAATGACTCCATTTTCATCTATTCACCTGAAGATAGGTAAAGGGTACCTAATATACAAAACCGGATTTAAAGATTCTATGGGATCTATAAGAACATGATCATTTTTATTCCTGAATAAGTGAGTGGGTGGTTTAATGAAGAAAGAATGGATGAGGGAGGCAGATATAATGGAGATATTAGATTAAGATTAATAATATCCTTGGTATTTTTTGGACTGAATAAAGCCATAAAAATAAACATAACTTGATTAATTATTTGCATAAAAGTGTTTAAGTTAGCAAGGGAATGTCTGGAAGCCGACTTTGCAAGAATGACTTTAAGTAACACATATTATTGATACTTTTGCATCGCATGGACGTTAAAACCTGTTGCAGTCATGATTTGAAGCGGATTTTTACAATTGGTCAGTAGTCAACTAAAATCTCAAGGCTTTGACATTCTAAACCACATCTAAGGGTCTTAATGAATAAATGAAAGATTTTAAAAAAATGGTACAGGGCGCCACACAGACTTTTTCCATTTTTATCTTAAAATAGACTACCCGTTCGGGTTATTCGCTTAAGTACTAATTACACTTAAGGGTTAGGAATTGGAAAGGTTTAATATAGAGGATCTGAACCCGCATTTGCGTGGAAGGAGAGTGGAAAGCCATTTAGGAAAAACCACACCCAGTTCACCCGAGCAAGATTCAAACCTCGGTTTCCCTGTCCTTGGCAGTCTAGCTCACACGAAACAAGTGCGTTGGCTAACTACACAGAGGTGGTTTTAAGATATAAAATTTAATAAAAATTGCTAAAGCGAATTTTGAGAAAATTTAAGATTCGATATCTAATTCCAAAAGCCCCTCGAGGGTACCTTATGAAAACCCCAGACACCAAGATAAAGCCGAATAAGTATTATAGTTTTGGCTCTAGCCCAAGGTACAAAGAGACATACAGACGGCATTGCGAAAACCACTTTTTTTTTATTTCAGGGGGCCATAAAACTTTGACATTTATCAAAATCTCGAGTTTGAATTTTTTGACAATCACAATACTTTCTCTCTGAGTTGTCAAGAAAAAGTAAAAAGGTGCAGTTAAAATCTAAATATGAAATTAGCCACTAATGTTTCAACAAACAACCTCTTGGCGGTGGCCAACCAGTTTTCTTTCAGGAACAATCGAAGGGGTTCGGACATCTCGTTGTAGAATTAGACGGTCTCTGCTTCCAGATGATAAGATATCACTATTCCAGGCAAGTGCTCCAACACGTGCAGAGTGTCCCATCATTTTGTTCACTTGTTTGTTCATAGATACATCCCATACTTGAACATAGCCATGGTGTGTTCCCACTGCAACCAGATTACCCTAAAAATATATTCAAAAGAGAAATAGGACACAAATTTTAAGCGTTTATTAATGTTACTAATTTTATAACTTTTAGAGGAATCAGGAAAAAAAATAATCAAAATACTGGTAACAAATTATGGGGTACTTATGATAATATTGCCACATATTTCACTGGTTTACACCTTAAACCCAAAATTCTAAGATACACTTTATGAATAAGAAGGCATTATTTTTAGCACCACACCTTGCTATCCATTCGAGTTATTCACTGACATTCTAATTAAGCTAATGGGTCAGGGTTGAAGAAGGTTGAATTTATAGGAAGTGTACCATCATTTGTGTGGGGGAAGGGGGGTAGAGCAAGAGAGCGAGTAAGAAACCATCTAGGAAAAAAACCACCCTTAGTACACCTGACCGGGATAGAACCATGATCTCCTTGTTATCAACAGTCTAGTATATTGCGATAGTAGCACCCTAGCCCATGCGGCCACTAAAACATGTCAAGGAATTGTTAACTTTATAGTTTTATAAAATAACCACAGCTATTCAATGGCAACTAAAAGAAGAATATTTAAGATTGTCATTTATAAAACTATACTAGGACAAACCTCATTTAACTTTTCAGTGTCATAACTCACAATAGCTACTCATTCATAATCAGAAGCAGCATCAACCAGAGCAAAACAATTTATTGAAATTTTGTTGGTGTATGCCTTGCAAATAATTAGATGTTTTAGTTCCAAGCTACACTAACTGAAGGTGTACATTAGCTAACTACTTTTTTCGGTCAATCTATTATTTTTTTTCATAAACAAATAAAAAAATCTCAAAGCATATGGACATCATGCACATTACTTCATAACTATGTGAGTTTATCATTTTAAAAGTGACCAGAGAAGATGTACTTTTAATAATGCTTTTAATTATTTGGTAGAATTTACTTAATTACTTACTTCCTTTATGGCATTAGTGACTCGAAAGGTCATTGCTGCACTTACAAAACTACACCACCTATCCCTATCTTGAGCCAGTTCCATCCAGTCCACCACATTTCACCTGATCCCTTTCTTGAGCAAGCTCTATCCAGTCCACCTCATTACACACTATCCCTATCTTGAGCAAGCTCTATCCAGGCCACTACATTTCACCCGATCCCTTTCTTGAGCTAGTTCTATCCAGTCCACCTCATTACACCCTATCCTCTATCTTGAGCTAGTTCTATCCAGTCCACCACATTTCACCTGATCCCTTTCTTGAGCTAGTTCTATCCAGTCCACCTCATTACACCATATCCCTATTTTGAGTTAGTTCTATCCAGTCCAACTCATTACACCCTATCTCTATCTTGAGCTAGTTCTATCCAGTTCACCTCATCACACCCTGTCCCTATCTTGAGCAAGCTCTATCCAGTCCGCCTCATTACATCCTATCCCTATCTTGAGCAAGCTCTATCCAGTCCACCTCATTACACACTATCCCTATCTTGAGCAAGCTCTATCCATGGCCACCACATTTCACCCGATCCCTTTCTTGAGCTAGTTCTATCCAGTCCACCTCATTACACCCTATCCCTATCTTGAGCTAGTTCCATCCAGTCCACCTCAATTCACCTGATCCCTTTTTTGAGCTAGTTCTATCCAGTCCACCTCATTACAGCCTATCCCTATCTTGAGCTAATTCTATCCAGTCCACCTCATTACACCCTATCCCTATCTTGAGCTAGTTCTATCCAGTCGACCTAATTACTACCTATCCCTATCTTGAGCTAGCTCTTATCCAGTCCACCTCATTACACCCTATCCCTCTCTTGAGCTAGTTCTATCCAGTCCACCTCATTACACCCTATCTCTATCTTGAGCCAGTTCTAACCAGTTTATCTAACTTAACCCTATCATTTTCAGGCCCATTATAATGTTGCCCTCCCATCTGCGTCTAGGTCCTCCCAATGGTCTTTTTTTCCCATAAAGTAAGGTAAGAGACCAGGTTTCACACCCAAAGAGAACAACCGGAAAACTATTGTTTGTATGTTCTGAGTTTTACGTTCCTTGACAGCAGAGCGAGATGTCAACAACTTACTGACCGAGTAATAGAATCCATTTCCCCAACTGTATTATTTTTCCTAATTTCCAATCTATAAAACTTAGTGATGACAATAGTAAATAAAAGATTACTAACATAACCCAAATATATATTTTTAGCACCGCGTCTTACTACCCGTTCGGGTTATACGCTCTAAGTACTAATTACTCTAATGGATTAGGACTTGAGAAGGTTGAATTAGAGGAAGTGAACCCGCATTTGCGTGGAGGAGTAGTGGAAAACCATTTAGGAAAAAACGCCCCCAGTTCACCCGACCGAGATTCGAACCTCGATCTCCCCGTCCTCAGCAGTCGAGCTCGACACGAAAAGCGGGTTAGCCAACTACGCCACCGAGGCGGGTCCAAATATATAAAAAAGTGTTTTATATATGTAAGCACTTACCCGTTCATTCCACGCCACTGAAGTGACCGAGTTGGCATCTCCCGACAGATCACAGAGTCGAGTTACTTGACTAGTACAAGCTGACCACAAGTATACACAACTGCCCAGTCCGACACTTAAAACATTCTGTGAGGACCAGTCTACAAGATTCAAGTAAAAATCATCCTGAAGTTCAGGTGCGTCAAGTACCTGCACATCAATGGAAAATTAAAACGTACAAAATTAATACAAACTTCATTTGAACTATTTAAAGTGAAAATAATTTAAGTGAAACATCCTAGGTTACTTGTTCTTGGCAAAAAAAAAAAAAAAAA
>CABEEJ010003528.1:0-16349 GCA_901482245.1 Timema douglasi | reverse complement strand
CTTGGCAAAAAAAAAAAAAAAAATCATGTCCCGCAAAGTTAAAATGCTAATCACGGGGTCATGAATAGCAAGAGGTGATGTAACAAAAGAATCAGAGAGAAATTCAATATGCAAGGAATATATAAAGTTCAGACCCATATTTGTATAAATTATAGAGGTACCTAAGCATATAATAAGACTCATAAAATGTCATCAATCTTACACGTATCACACAAGTAAGGATGTTTTGGCAATGTACAATGCTTCTGCTGATCAGGAAACACTATAAAAACAATTAAATAAAACACATACCTTAAATGGAATCCTTGAAATTTTTCGGGTAGCCTTCCTGGGAGACCTGAGTAATTTTTGACTTTTGGCACTTAGAGGTGACAGGGAGTATGTCGGTATGGATGAAGTGTCATCTACTGATTTATTCTCGGAAATATGTTGTGGTGTAAACTGTAATTTGTTGAAAATAAATATTTAATAGGGTCTGTTACTATTTATTTGCCGTGCACTCAAAAGCCAGTGATGCAATAAGAGACAAGCTGTATAACTAAGGGGATCTAATGAGGCATAATAGAAAGGAACTGTAAAAGTATTTGCATGAAGAGATGATGAGAAACCACTATCTAAATCAATTGATCTCCCTAGTATTATGGTCAGAGATCCAGCCTCAGCCTTAAGATCAAAACCAGAAAGAATTTTTAAGAAAATAAAAGAGTTTATATTTGACATAGAAATTAAAAATAATTACTAATTTAATATTACCTTGAAAAGATTCTTTCCTTCATAAGACAGTAAAAGACGTCTCTCTTGACAATATATCTTATCCTTACAATCTTCAATGTTAGCGGCCAGAACTTCATTTCTTAACAAGCATCCGTATGCAACACCATCACGGCCAGCATCACCATTTTCACGAACTTTTTTTGCACTTTGCCCACTTCGATTGTGTTCCTTGTATGACAAATACAAATATAATGTAGTTATTGTATTTAATACTACAACTAATTAATTCCTTATTAATTTTTAATAGAAATGTGGCTAGAATTTTTCTTTAATAGAAGGTATTAAAACTTACATGAATCATAGAAAACTTTGTTTGCCAGTTATTTCTATCACGGGCCGGAATGAATCGGTCACTTTGCATTCCTCGCACTGGGCTGATTGGCATCACCATGGCGGAAAACTGTGTTGAAACACATATTTGGTTTAATTTTAAAAGAAAAAGTGTTTCAAAAAACAAATAATAAAATGTTGGGTTAAATGAGACACAAAAAATGAGTCAAAGGAAGAAGACAATAAAGTTTTGGTGGTGAAATAGTAAGGAATAAATTTAAAATTTAGAGCATACAATGTTTGTTTTAAAGACAAAAATTAATTAACGAATGAATATACTTTTTTTAGCACCAAGTTTTACTACTGGGTAAGGTTATACGCTCAACGGATGATTAAAAGCGGGCTTTTTTTCAAATCAAATTATTGTCAGATGTTTATTTATAAAACCTTCTTCTTCTTAAGTCAACAACCCAAAGGTTGATTTTATGTGATTTTTACCCATCCGGAACTGGTCAAATGGTTAGTGCTACCTGCACCATCTGGTAGATATTCCATGTACTAGGGGAGTTCAGAAAGTGTGATGGTTCTCCGTTGCTTTCCACACTGAATTTCTATTAGCGAGCGTGAAAAGACATAACAATTTTGCCGGGAATAGTATTTTCACATATCTTCCAGGGTTCTTTTGCATGCCACAATCGACATGGGGCTTCCCCTCCGAAGTAAGGTGGGTTACAGATTTTTATCGCTCAAACCTGCCTCGGTGGCGTAGTTGGCTAACGGGCTTGTCATGTTGAGCTCTACTGATGAGGACGGGGAGATCGAGGTTCGAATCTCGGTCGGGTGAACTGGGGGTGGTTTTTCCTAAATGATTTTCCACTCTCCCTCCACGCAAATGCGGGTTCACTTCCTCTAATTCAACCTTCTCAATTCCTAATCCATTAGAGTAATTAGTACTTAAAGCGTATAACCCGAGCGGGTAGTAAGACGCGGTGCTAAATATTATTACTATATTATTATTTATCGCTCAAGAAAAATCTGTCAACCTCAGCTGGGTTTGAACCCACTAACATAAGATCCTTAGGCAAGGATTTTACCCCAAGACCACCGAGGTCAACACTTTTAATTCAGACATAATATATTACTGTGTTTAAAGTGTGACAAATTTTAGAATGACAAAATACATGTAAGTGATGGGTCTCATTACCTGGCTCTCCTTCAACATTTTAAACCAATTGAAAAAAAAGT
This sequence comes from Timema douglasi, assembly GCA_901482245.1. Lineage (NCBI taxonomy): Eukaryota > Metazoa > Arthropoda > Insecta > Phasmatodea > Timematidae > Timema > Timema douglasi. The sequence continues at coordinate 14,060 of CABEEJ010003528.1, read as the reverse complement.
ATATTTATGGAGGTCAATCTCAGTTAAAACTATTATGAACTGTGTTATAAAAGTCAATATCTGAAGCTTACAGCTGAGAATGTAGTTTTTCAAAATGAGGTAAGTGATTCATTCTAAGAAAATGAGCCAATTTTTATAGGAGAAAGGAAGTGTAGTAAGTCATCCATTGTTTTATATGGCTTGAATGGATAAAAGGGTAGACTATATAGTGAAAGCTTCATAATTATTGTTCCTATTACCCTTTTGTGTACTGTTTTACATTATATATATATATATATATATATATATAAAAAAATATTTACCAATACCTCAAAACCGATAATGTATTTTAATTAAAAAGATCTAATTGGATTAGAAAATGATATTAATGTGTTTTATTGTTCATATTTTCTTAATAAGTTGACCTAATAGCCACTCAGACACACTATAGTCAATGAGCGTATAACCCAAACGAGTAGTAATAATAAGAAAAGGCTAAATACTAATATAGTCAATGGGTGTATTGTTTGGTTATTAAATCAAAAGAGCAAATTAAAATGTAGGAATTGAAATGTAGGCATTAAAAGAGTAATTAAAATATAATAACATGACATTTAAATTAATAAATGTCAGAAAACAATTGTCATTTTAATAATTTGTAAAATAAATACCTAAACTTAACTTTTTAGCAATTATTATTTAATTAAGTTTGTTTTTAGTAACTTACATATAAACAGTAGGATATACATAACTTTTAAATAATAGTTATAGATAAAATATGGATAAAAAAAGGTTTGATTTAATTTAATTTTAAATCATTAATTTTATACCTCCTGTCTAATAATTTTATAATCACACTACCGCAGTAGCCAAAATAGTGGCATGAAAAAAAGCATGCACTAACTTATCTTATATTTGAATCAAGATATCTGGGTTAGTCCAAACTCACAGAGGTAGGTGACTGTAGTGTCCTAGGAGACGCAAAGGCTTCTCTTCTTGGTGAAGATAGATTTTCATCTTGGTAGCTTGACCCTGAACTTATATTTTGTTGACGAAGAAGTCGTTTCTGGTACTCCAAATTAAACATTTTTATGGATGTGATTCTTATTGCAAATTGATCATGTAAAATAGCATAGGAAAGACTTTCCTACATTAATGACCAGTAAAATCTATCGAGCTTCTAGCTGAAATTTACAAAATAGAAAAATGTCAAAAATAATAGACTGAACAGTAAACATTTTTAAAATTACTTTTAAAAACAAAGTAATTTTGAAATGACAAGTATATGCAAATTTTGCCCCATTGTGTACTAAATCATATCAAACTAATATGTAGGGGCAGTAAGTTTTATTTTGGCAATTTATTAGAAAATGCCAGTAAAGATTCCTAATTAAAACGTTCTTCCCTTGTTTATTTATTTTCTTTGGCACACAACAATTGTGTTGGATTAATTGGCAAGCATGTTCAACTGTGCACAGCCATCCAAAAACGATATTGTTCTAGAGAAGTTGTGCTGTTCATTAGAGTTTACTATCGTAGCTGAATTATTTAGAGGGAGTTTACCCACTTTTGTGTGGAGTGAAACTGGGTTCACATGTCTCTGGAATTCAAACCCCACTGAAAAAGTTCACAATCGTGGCATCTGAAAATGAGGTAAATGCCACCATGTTTTGGGATGCTAAGGCTGTTATCTATGTAGATATTCAGGGGGAAGAGTTGTACAATTAATGCTGCTTATTAGAGCAGTTTTTTAAAAACCACTCTCTGATATACGCTCAAAGGAAGACGCAACAAGGTCTTCTGGCCAGGTCTGTGGAGTCAGTACACCAAGACTTCGACTCTAACTCCTCTATCTTCCTATCGTCAGACTGTCTCCTTCATAAATGGCTCAAGTTCATAAACTAGTAATAAAAAAATTTACTGCAATAAAATTCTCCAATATAGATTACTTCATGGGAAGCTTCTTTGGCAGTGTGTGGATAAATTTGACAGTCCAAATTATAAATATTGGGCAAAAATAATAAAAAAAGGTATAAATTTAAATTATATGTTTACTATATTCTTATAATATTATGAGTTTTTATTTTGAAACCAGAGACGGTACATTTTTATCGACTCGATCCAAAATGGCTTCAGACTCCAAATCCATGACTCCAACTTCACAGCCCTGCTTCTGTTCAGGAGTGTTTGTTTTCTCCCCAACAATTCTCGTCTACAGACAGATTATATGGCCCTATCTAGGCCTATACCAACTGAAAGGGGGTGTTATGTACTTACCCATTCTCCATAAAAGGCCTAATCCTAATTTTTCCTACTGTGGTGTCCATCTATTTAGACCACAATATTTCTGGTCAAATGATGAGGTATAAAGAGAAGTCCTGATGTGGTCTTGACATAAACCAAAATACATATTTTTTTTAAATAAAATAAATATTTTTTAGAACAACAAAACAAGTGTATTATGAAGAAGGTAGAGTGGTCTACTTTGAAAAGTGACTAGTTGTTTTTTTTAACATTAATTGTTCGAATTTTTTTAAACAAGGTCCAACTCCCTCCAAATTGAGAGCCTGTGTAGGGGCTATCACAATTTATATATAAGTATAACTCCAATCAGGGTTGTGGAGTCGGAAGCAATTTTGGGTGTAGTTGGAGTCGGTAAAAATGTACTGACTATGGCTTCAAAATAAAAACTTAACTCATAATATTATAACCATATTTTATACTTTGTTTATTATTTAGGACTGAAATTAGTAATTTGGATTGACAAACTTATTTAAATAAAAATTTACTATATTAAAGAATTTTGGTTAAGACTTAGATAAAACCTCAATATTGCTATACCCAGGATATAAATATGTATCTAAATCTTAACCAAAATTAATATCACTCCTTACTTTAATCTAATTATAACTTTTCTAAAATGTTATATTAGAGAAGCTTACCATGAAGTAATCTGTAATGGAGAATTTTACTGCAGTAAATTTGTTATTACTAGAGCCCCATAAAAATGGTTTTATTTTTGGTTAAATTTCGTTTTTTAAATGTCACTTTTCAGTGTTATTTTGTGTTTATTCAAAATTACATGTTATCTGAGGTGTTTAAGTATTATTTACATATTGAAACAGTGTATACAAAATTAAAATTTCTTATTGTAACCTTATATATTTGCTTTAAAATTCTTTGTTAAGTTTGTCTGCATATTTCACAATTTTGTAGGATAAAGTTAGCTTACACTGCAGCAAAATACTGATCAAATCACAGCAAGATCAAAATTTCTGCTTAATTTTGTGTTTATTTAAAGATTTTTTTTATAAAAAGTATGTTATTTTGTTTTATAGGAGTATTTCGTGTAACAAGACAATTTCGTTTTATTTCACTTTTAAAAAACATTGTAAATCATATCTAAAACCTATCAAAGGAAAAAGTACTTGATTCCATCTTTATATGGCGCTTTATCGCATATCACCATCTTTACGAGGATCTAGTTATTGCTAATTATTAATATACAGTACTTTACATTTCTGAAAGAGTCAGCGTGAGTGGATGGCTTGGTGATCCAACTACAAAGCTCTGACTTCAATATTGATTAATGTTGCATAGTCCAAATGACCTAAGAAAATGTTAAACATGTCAACAATAAGAATAAGTTAAGACAGTAGGGGGCAACACTAAAATCAGCTTTTATAAAGTTCATCCAATGTAGGAGTGGTAATAGCCAACATTTTAATTGCAAACCGTTTCATAATATAAAAAACAAATTGCATAAGCTACAATTGTGATCGGACTGTTGTCAAGTACAATTTGAAAAGTTCAGATAATGAATGGCAGAAACTTCCATGTAAAACTCAAGCAGTACTCAAACAGTACGACCAACCAAGCAACAACCTTCAGTTAATAACTGTGGCACTACGATTCAACTTCTAAAACACAAAAATTGGTTGAAATTCACTAAGGTTAACTATATGGAAAGAGCTAATTATCATTTGCTTACTAATACTACCTATATTATCAATCAAAAGTTTAATAAACGCGTTTAATAATACTTACCTAAGCATTACTGTATAATTGGTGTTTTTGTTACTGGATGAAAGAACAAAAAGTATTGATAAAACTATTTTGTTTGGTGGTTGTGGAAACAAGAGATATTATAGTACATGAAATAATAGATTAAAAAACATTAACTCAGGCTATATTTAAAATTGTTTCTTCTGATAACTTTTATTTAGCATCGCATCTTACTACCCGTTCGGGTTATTCTTATAACAGTCCATTAAAATAAATAGATGTTTTTTATAACTCACAGTAAAGGAAGAGCAATAAAAACCATTAGCTTCAAAATAAAACATTGTTATTTTGTAAACCCAAAGTGCATGAACACAACCAAATACGGTTTGTATGACATCATCAACCGCCCTCATTTTGTCCGGTTCACTAGCTTTGTAAATATGAAGAGAAGGCGGCCTTTTATAAGCTCTCATTTTAATTTTGCGAGAAGGTTCTATTTTAGCCCTTAAGCAATACAATAAGATGGGGTTTTGCCAAATTTGACCTTATGGGGTGAAAAAGAGGTGGGGGGTTGAAATTTTCAAAATTCACTGATGTAAGCCTATCTTTTGAACCATCGGGCATAAAGCAATAGATATAAAATGAAAGCTACATTCTAGATTTGGAGTTTTAAGGGTTTTTCAAATTACATATCCTAAGGGACTGGAAAATGTCAAAAAGTTGTATTAAATATCCAGTCCTCCTGACAGGATTAAATTTGATATCTTGGGGTTTTTCGGGTCATGAATATGACATTAATTTGTGTACAACACCCACACAATGGGTCTTACAGAATTAGGTTTTATTGAGTTATCTAACTGTAGTAATTAAATTAAATAATTTCAAATAAAAATAATTATTATAGTATCATTGAATTCCCCATTTCCTTATAAGTACAATGATGGTATTAAGTTTTTAATGATTTGGCATCTAAATTGAAATACTTAAGTACTTAGGGACTACTATATGGAATTAGAAACTCGAAAAAGTATGCCACCTATCCCTAACCTGAGCCAATTCGATCCAGTCTACCTCACTACACCCTATCTATCTCAGGTCCATCCAAATGTTATCCTCCCATCTCTGTCTAGGTCTTCTCAGTGGTCTCTTCCCATCGGGTGTGGCAGTCAATACCTTGAGTGCGGTTCTATATTCTCCCATTCTCGCTGCATGACCTGCCCACCGTAACCTGCGAGATTGTATAGCCCTAATAATGTCTGGTGAGGAGAATTGGGTACGCAGCTCATCATTGTGTAGCCTCCTCCCCTCTCCTCTAACTTCATACATTTTTTTTACAAAATATCATCCTAAGCATTTTGTTTTCGGACACCCTAATTTCACACCCATAAAGAACTGGTAAAATTATGGCTTTGTATATTCTGGGTTTTACATTCCTTGACAGCTGGTGAGACGCCAATAACTTACTGACCCAGTAATAACAAGTATTTCCCAACTGTATGGTTTGCCTAATTTCCAAACCTCTTTCCCTACCATCCTCTAATAAAATTTCTGCATTTTTTGCAACAGCTTACTTATAATTGCCCAACAAATATAAATCATCTGCATATCCTACTAGCTGCTTTGTACCATTTAATGTCAACCCTTACTACTCTCTTGCATTAGGCCCTACCCTAATAACATACTCTAAGGCTAGATTATAGAATAATGGAGTAAGTGCATCTCTTTGTTTCAACATTTTGTATTTAGAAAGTATCTGATAGGTGACATCCAACCTGTACCTTGCCATGTGTATCTGTCAAACATACCTCAATTAGCTTGACAAGTTTTTCAGGGATTCCAAACTTAACTAAATGTCATATATATTTTTTGTTTTAACGTTAACTGAATCATAGGCCTTTTTTAAAGTCCATGTATAATTGATGTATCGTCATGTTGAATTCCCACTCTTTTCCTAATATTTGCCCCGATAGTAAAAATCTGATCCGTTGTTGATCTATTTCGTTGAAATCCACACTGATAAAGTGAAATACAATGTATTATTATGATAAGGTACTTACACATCATTCCCGATATTTTAATTTTAATTCTGGGCATCCCTGCTTAGTCCAAATATATATAGGCCTACCGGTAATAATATTGATCTGGTAGACACCAAGCAAAGTGTGTTTATTGTGATTATGTATATATTATGGTTGTGTTTTTGTCATAACATTGTTTTCAAAACTTAAGTGTTTGAGTCTAAAAGCCAATAGCCTATATAATTGTTTTCTTGTGGGTTAAATCTGAAGTAGCTAGGCCTAACTTATAATGTGGAGTTATCAACATATCCGAATATGAAACTTAAATTAAGACACATACAAAAAATATTTAAGTTAGTGAACTTTACCTAAATTGTTGTTCCATGTCAATATACAGATTTTATGTTTGGTTTTGGTAATCAGTGTGATGATGTGGATGATATAAACTAATATTAAAGAAATTAATATATAAATTTATAAAAACTAAGTCTTAAATAAGCCACAAAACAAACTGGCCGAAAGATAAACGATAAAACCGAACATTTCCACTTTATGTGTTAGATAAAACAAACATAAATATTGACCATTTAAAAAAAACTAGAAAACACTGATTTTATAATAATATTCTCAGTGAGCAATATAACAGATTAACCAACATATAAGTAGAGCTATGTTAAATTGTAACCATGACAAGTAAGAAGTCTCCATGGACAAATAAAACGATAGACAGTTCCAATTATTATTTAGCTTCAAGATGTAAAATAAGTAATATAAAAATAACACATTATTGATTTATTTTACAAAACCCTATAAAAAAGAAAGAGTAATGATATACGTACCATACTATTATTATTACTATTATTATTGTTATTATTATTATTATTATTATTATTATTATTAGTGTGGTTGAATGATTGTCTTTATGATAAGGAAGGAGTCTTGGCTTAGTGGACTATACTATGACCATACATATTAAGCTACACTATAGTTGAACAACAGAAGGTATTTAAGGGTAAACGAAGTGTACTTACGACTTGTTAATGTCCATGTTAATACAAGATAATATAATAGGTAAGATGATACACCCAATATAATTGCTGAGGGAACTGCAGGTCTTCTGGAGAAGAGCTTCACCTATGTTCTTTCTCTCTGCCAGTTAACTGTTGCAAAATCTCCTCACTTTCAGTTACGTTGGAAGGTGGTGTGCTGGTGTAACCAGCGTTGCGAAACTTTTAGGCCTATTATATTTAGGGGAAATTGACCACCCGAAAACGAGAGAATGAAAAAGTTGTTTCCCAATAGTAACTAAAGTATAACTTGACTAATTCGAAAGTACTACGGTATATAATTTGAATTCATGATTAATTCGAACTTTTCCCTTGGTCCCTTTAAGCTTCCATTAAAACAATGTTTAAAAAAATCCCACATAATTCTAACTAATTTTGTTTAACTCGAAGTAAAATTGTCTCGAAAGTGACGAAAAACAGCCTGAAATCCCAAGTAGGAAACATTACTTGACTGTTGCTGGGTGGACAATAGAAGCTTTGCGTGGAGGGGCAAGAAAATGTTGTGTTTTGTGTTCCTTATGATGATTTTATAAACTTGACGAGAACTTTGAAGATTACGGTGAACTTACAGATGTATAAATTTTGACAGATGTTATGAATAATATAAATGACAGTACATCACCAGATGAAGACTGGAAATAGACGGTACTTCCGGAGAAACCAATCCCAACATCTATACAGCCATGGACCACACCTAAGAGTTGAGATGGTTTGTTGAGAGATAACATAATGTAAGCCCCTCTATTTCTCAGGTGCTTAATACACGAGTAGAGTTTACTACAGCTCAGAGTATTAAGTTAAAAAAACTAAATTTCCAGTTTTCTTAAAAAAAACTAGAAATATAGTATTCTGCACTGTACATATTACTATGGAAAAACTAAGAATAAAATGCTACGATACGTATACACAACTAACCCTTACTTCATTGGATTGATGTTCGAAGTTATTTTTCTAGCCCAAATAAAAACTTACCTTCGAATTTTTTGATATTTTGAATTTTTTTTAGTGGTTCCTTCATCTTCGAATTAGCCAAGTTCGATTGAATACATATTAAATATACACAGTAGTCGAGTATAAGTACCCATTTGGGTAATACGAATACATTAATTTTGCTAATAGAATGGGATGAGGACGGTAGAATTTTAGAGTAAATGTGCATGCATTTTCCTGGGGCCAAAGTGGAAATAACTTTAGAAAAAAAAGCCGGACACCAATGTAGGCATTGGGATTATTCTTATAAATATAATTTTTTATATTTATTTGAGATATTTAACGTGCACTTTTTGAACCAATTGATTATATTAACACATGAGAATTTTTATGAGCGAGAGAGAAAGGGTATACTAATTTTGCCTGGAAAGGTATGTTCAGATACCTTCAAGGATTCTTTTACATGGCATTGACATGGGACCGACGGTGTTAGATCCCCTCCGAAGGAAATTTTTCTATAGATTTGTTATCACTAAAGAAAAATACGTTGACCTTCGCTGGGTTTTAACCCACGAATAACGGGTCTTGAGCTAAGCAATTTACCCAAAGATTACCGAAGTAGATTACAAATAAATTATATAATATAGTGTCACGACCTACCCCTACGTGCTTGATCTATCAGGATAGTTTGCGGGAAGGGTAAGGTTGCAGGCAAGTTAAGTGTGTGTTTTCGAAATAATATGTAGGTTTACGAATGTTGGTTTAATAATAGTTACTAAAATATAATAAAAAAAATATTATGTTAGACAAAAGATAAAGAAATAAAAAGACTGGACACCCACGCTCATGGAAGAACTGGCTTAACTTTCAAATACTTATACCGATGAAGTTGACTGTTACCGCATGTGACCTCTACAGTAATCGATCTCGGGATCCTAGACTCAACGGATACCCTCTAATTACAAGTGCTATTGATTACCTACCGGAATATGTCGTCTGACACGGTACGGCGTTGGACAGCGTGACCACCTGCGATATAGATGGAATTGTGAAGCCACCATTGCTAAAAAAAAATCAAGGTATTTTATACCACGCTATGGCCCATTTTCTGTCTTACTAGTTCAATCATTGTTATTCATACATGCTAAGCCAGCAATTTTAGCACGTGCATCCACTCGAGTTATTTAAAACAAAACATTCAGACATTGCTCAGTGGTTATGACACTACCCCGCTTTTTAATTAAGATATTAGACACATTTTTCATTATATTAACTAAACAATAACAAGCAATTAATTAAATTCCAATATTTTCATTCTGGTCATACTTGCACAATTGCTCAGGAATTTCATGAAACACTTCCCTGTCATATTTTCTGCTAGAATCATTGGTATCGTTACATTTACATTTGGTAATGCAGGTGATTCGGTATCTTTTTCCCTCTCCTTAAAAAATCACAATAACAAAGCATAAAATTATCACAGTGGGAATTCCATAGCAATAGGCAATTACTTTACGAAAATGCTTTCATCAGTGCTAGACGTCACCTGGCTTATTAGCTTATCAAAGTCGACAATTGAGACACTGCCTCACTGGAAATAACACAATTTTCCAGCTCCTTTTGAAAGTTTGTTGAAACACCAAGGTGAGACGAATTAAAACTTTATTTCCAAATTACATCGCAGGGAACCATCGTTCCACTGACTCTTAACCTTCAATGTGTCCTAATAATTCGTGAGAAATTTGATTTTTTTAAAAATTAAATCCCAATTAGAAGCAATCAATATTTAGAAAAATAACCCAAGTTGGTCCCTTGCCACTCAAAAAATAACTTTCGTTTAGTGACAAAATATCTTTTATCTTTGCACATAAAGAATACTTCACCAAGGTCAAATTTCACATGTGTTCCCGTTTGATACAAGGGTATCAGAATTGTGTGAATCTTATATTGCTCAAAAATATCTTCTTTTATCAATATTGTTAACAATTAGCTGGAAATTATCTCATATTAAAACTGCATTCTGTAATAATTGTACAAATAAACTGGATATATAATTGCGAGTGGATGCCTCACGTCCTTGTTTATCACAGTTAGTATTCTTGAAAATAACTCAGACTCAATAAGCATACTGCTCAATAGGTTTTTCGAACTGGTTTCTAAAGCATAACGAAGATTACTTAACTCCAAACCAACGCGATTCTATATACCTTCAGCTACTTTTAAACAAAGTTTTAATTGATTTTTTGTCACATCGTGAGATAGGTTTTTGTAGACCCTCGTAATAGAAGTCTGTCTCCAGCTAGGAAAGCCATTCTTGAATCGTCATTTCACTTCGTCGTCGGTGTGGAAATGCTTGCTCATATCATTTGAAATCCCGTGCGTTCGTTTTTAGTAATATCCACACTGTCATTGCAATTTCCAAAAGTTTCACGGTCAGTTCTTTACTAAATTGAGTCAGAAATCTTCGGCTACAGCAAGTTGTGAAATCGAAGGGTTCCAAAGATGCTGACCGAGGAACACAAAACAAATAGATGTGCCAGTGCTTTGACATTTTTTACTAGATACCACGAGGAAGGTAATGAATTATTGGACCACATCGTCACGAGGGACTAGACATTGGTATCCCACGTGACCCCTGAATACAATCGGCAATCGATGGAGTGGTGACACACATTTCCGACGAAAATTAAATTCAAACAGTCACCCTCAGCTCGCAATATTATGGCAACCAAGTTTTTGGACAGATGTGGTGTTCTGCTGGTGGACTTCATGCAGCGAGGAACAACAATAATTGCAGCTGCATATGGGTTGATCTTGACGAAACCTCGCCGCTGCACAATCCAGAATAAACGCCCCGGTCTGCTGTCTGCCGGAGTGTTGTTGCTTCATGACAACGCGAAGCCCCACTTTGCTGCTAAAACGCAAGATCTCATAGAATATTTTGGCTGGCAGCAATTAGATCACACTCCTCAGCCCCGACCTTGCACCAAGCTACTACCATCTTTTCTTGCATCTGGAAAAGTTCCTTGCCGGCAAGTATTTCCACACCGACGACGAAGTGAAAATGATGGTTCAGGAAGGGCTTCCCTTGCTGGTGGCAGACTTCTACGATGAGGGTCTACAAGAACTTATCTCACGATACGACAAATGTTTACATAACAACGGAAACTAAGTTTAAATGTAGCTGAAGGTATGTAAAATCTGATTTTAAAAAATTAATTAAAAATATTTGGTAGTTCCTATTTTATTTAAAAACTGTCTTTACTTTTAAAAAACTCGTAGGTATCCACTGCACGCATAAGATTTTTAGGCCGATGTAGGAAGAGTTACTACCATCTAATTTTTTCACTTGATTAACATGATGTTCAATAGGAACGGAATGAAAGAGTTCTGAACCGTTACTTGACCGCTTGCGCAATTCAAATCCCCCACTTAAGGAAAAACTCACTAATTGATAACAAAGGAGTTTCACTTGTACGATGGTAGGCGCTCCAATAACCACAGCATACTCTGCAACCTTGGAAGACATAGGAAACCAATCTCGTTCATCTAAGGCCAGTTGCTTAACAACACGAAGAGCTAAGTATGGCGATGACTTCACTCCGAAGTTGACTATGTCAAGTTGATAGTTATTCAGAGGTTCTGTGGTGGAAAATCGCCAAAGAATTTTCTTACAGGATCTATGTTAAAGGTGAACCCATATCTGCCTATACATTTGTCGTATATCAGAGGTGAGTACAATAGGATGCAAACGTAAGTTTAGAAGTATATTAAATATATCTAATTGAAGTTTAGGTCCAGTTATGAGAGTATGATTCAAAGAAAGCCCTGAAGTGGACTTGGTACTAGCATCAAAGACTACTCTCAATTCGGTTGTTGTACGCTCAGGTTTCAGGACACAGTGATGCGGAATATAGAGAACGATATTGAATCAGTGACAGGAGACCAGGGCATGTGTTTTTGACCTAAATAATCTTCCATGAAGGCCTGGTATTCTTTACGCATTTCAGGGTTGAGTTCCACTTTTTTCTCAAGTGTATAGTATCCTTTTTCTGATTTGGACTTGGTTTATTCCAAGTCGCATAAGCCATGTTGGAATGGCAGTGCAACTGAGTATCGGCCAGAGCTTTTTCTTCTAGTATTTTGACGGAATAGGTCTTCACAGCGAGTCTCTTCTGGACTATAAATAGGTTTTTCTGTAGGAACTTCCTCCAATAACCAAAACTATGGAGGAACACTATGTTATTGTGGATCCAGTGAGGTACAAAAGGTTTTGAGTTCTATGGGTTGAGTGAGATACATTTTGCCTATAAGTAGCCATCCAAAACAAGAGCTTAGGGCCACAGGTGTGTCTGGCTGGCGAAATATTCTCCTCCCACCATATATATAGGGATATAATTCTACCCCCACTAGACCATCCACTTCACCTGGTTGATAAAATTGGCCATCTGCTAGAGTCAGACCTTCCAAGTGGGGCCATGTTTTTTGTGATATGAAATCTAGGCTTGTCTGTGAATCTGGGTTAAAGTGTGAAAGAAGTGGTGCCATGAATTCGGAGTGATGGTTCCCAATTCCGTTAAGTAAGCCTTTCAACCGATGACGAGATAAACTTAGCTTTTTAAAGCAAGACACAGTGATGAAGTTTGCCTGTCTAACCGAGTCTACCAAGAATATAACCTCTTGCAGGTTTTCCGATGCATCCGTTACATGTATCTGCGCTGTAGATAGCAACGCCATAGATTTTAGGGAGGTAGAAACTGCCAACAATACAATTGAAGCTGTGCATGCCTCAGGCCTATAAGATGCTTTTCTTAATTAAGTGGGGGGGAGTGACTTCAATGTTATGACTAGCCTTCACTGTACGGCTTTTGAAATGGATCAATGAGTGGTGTTTGGAGTTACAATGGCGACATGTTAGCACTGAGACACTTAAACTATTCAATTACAGTTGTTTATGTTTTCAAATTTAAATATTTCGGTAGGAGTTAATTTTAGGAATGGTTAACGCCGATACAAGGTATGGGCTGTTGCAGTTTATACATTGTCCTGAGCCTCCTGAAGTATTTCCATCTGTTCTTTTGTCTAGATATTTTTGGGGAGGTAGATTTGCACCTGCTGCCTCCTTTGATCCAACTACAAACGAATTAACCCTCGTTGGCGACTGTGCTGAGTTCCTCGTCACTTATCTTTGGGACCGCGCGCAGCGTGGTTTGTCCGTTCCACCTTGCCTTTCTTGCCGTGCGCGTTTGGCTGCGCATGGCCTCGTCGCGCCTGGCGCGTTGGGTTGCGTGGCTCGGTACTCTCACTCTGGTTTCGGACCCACGTCCATACGGGTCGGTTGTTCACGAGCCGCTGGCTCTCGGCTCTGGGCAGGTTGAAAGCGAGTCAGGGGACTGCGATGTTATCACGTTTGGGAATGGAGTTGGGGTTTCTTTTTATGTAAAGTTGTGTAACCGAACCAACCAAGGGTAAGAATTAGAGTCCTGAATAAAGACTTGTGTGACAACATCCTGAGTGACTTTCTTCGTACAACCCATTCATAACGACTTGTATAGCGCACCAAATCTGGTGCGCGAACCCCTAATATTGACCCCGGTGAGAACGGGGGCTGACACATTGTCTCCCAAAGTATCTGAAGGGTCCACGAGAGGTGTGGGCACAGATGTTAGCAGAGCGTGGTTTGTGTTTTCCCAAGCGTTGTCACCGGTTGTCACTCGTCAGCAGTCCAACAGCCCGCCCATTCGACTAATCCTTCGGCGAAGTGAACTGTTTTGTCTCCCGGCGAGGCGAGAAGGATTTGACCCCCTTAAGAAGATACTCAACCCAACGGCGTAAATCATCGTTATTATCGCTGCCATCTCCTAGAACTTCAGGAAATCTACGTACCAGCTAAGTTGGTTTCAACTGTATATTTTCTCTAAAACATTTTTTTTCTCTCAAATGGGACTCAATTAACTCTTAACGATATGGCTATATTTGTTGTGTTTTGCTTACATTGGTACTATTGGACATGTTAACCGTTATTGAACTGTTTGACACTAGTCTTGGTGAAACTATTAAT
>CABEEJ010003527.1:1908-80992 GCA_901482245.1 Timema douglasi | reverse complement strand
GAATCGACTCCACTTCTCAGGCTCAAAGACGATCCTACTCTTTCAAGCCAACAGGTCTGCTGACACGATCTCCCAAAATACCGGGGAGGTGCACGCAAGCAGTGGCCAACAGGATGATTCCTCCCCTCTCAGGGCCGACAACTTTATTGCCAGTGAATCTAGCAGAGTCCTTTTAACTCTAGGGGCTGTGCGTGCCGCTGACGCCTCAAAAGTATTGGAGACATTCTCAAAAGTCTCAAGTCCAGAAACCGGGAAGGCGAAAGCTCCCACCAGCACGATGGGTGGAAACCTAACTGTGCCAAGTGAAACCCGAACCAAGGGGAACATAGCAGTACTTCGCTGGTAGAGACCGTGGTAAGCAGAAATGACGCGTAAGTTACTGCATAGGTCAAAAAGACCTGTGTCAACACCGGCGCCTCTCGCCAAGGAGTGTCGTGCGGAAAGAAGCGCCCGGCTGATTTCTCGTCAAACTTAGAAGCCCGGGTCACACGTTTCCCACGTGTTAAGAACTCATGTGATTCTGTAAACGTTGAGATACTATTTTCAGAATCAGACCTCTCTTTGACGAGTGATGAGTTGAGCTAGGGCAAATGAAGGGTTTGATGGCTATCAGACCGTAAGAGCCCGATAAAAGAGGGAAGGCTGGCAACGTCAAGAAGTTACCGGGGAGAAAATCCAACCATTTAATCGGTAACACTAGCGGTAGTAACAAGACGAAAGGTGGCCCGGGCCAGAGTGAGCCAGAGTCGGGACAAAGTGGGAAGTAGGCGAAACCTAAGGGTAAATACGTCAGCCACTCCTGCCCCAACCAGGCCCCATTTGTTCTAGGCCTACTCACAAGGCCAAGGTGAAGATCCCATCATCCTGTGTGATGTGAAGGACTACCCAAGGTGGCGAGGGTCATTCTCTCCAAGCTTCAAGAGCCAGTGGAGGCTGTAAGACAACCTGGAGATCATGCACAACTCCAGTGTGGTTCGGAGAAATCTTACCATAACTTATAAATGATAAATGCTTCGGCCTGATTTAGGGGTCCAGTAATGGTCCTACAAACTGGGTAAACAGTGTCTGATTTGGCTTGTGGGCAAAGGACTTAAGACCAACAGCAAGACAAATGACGTCCGGAGAGAGCTGGTGGGGATGGGGTTCTCCGTGAAAACCATCACCCATCTGCTCTCCCAATGGAAACGGGGCCGGAAGACAGGAGCGAGAAAGAGATTGCAAAACTTCATCGTATCTCTGAATCTCGGGGAGCACACTAAAAGGTTGTACAATCTTACAGACCTGTGTGGGCTCCACATATCGTTGGAGAGATACAGGCCACCTATGTCTCCCGTAAAATTCCAAAACTACTACTGGTTTGGTCATATGCGGAAGGACTGCCACGCCAGTCCGAGATGTGAGTTATGTGAAGGTGACTACGAGAGGGGCTAGGTGCTCGGAGGAGAGGCGATCTCCCCTCAAATGCCTGCAATACTCAAGAACTCCCTACTTGGCCTGGTGGGGATGTCTGACGTACGTGGTAGAGTCGGCCCTCACATCCAAAATATACGAAAGGAAAGAAAAATGGCCTAAGCAAAGGCCAGAAGTCCTTCGGGCACGTTCTGGAACGTAGGGCGATCGTGATTACAGATCTAACCCCAAAACCACTGGCGAACATTTCGCTGGTGCATTGATAGGAAGTACAACACCCCCCTGCTAGGCCAAAGCTCCCGCCAAAGCCACATTCCCAGCACCAGCTCCCACTGGCCCCTCTTCCCCTCTACTCGATGACCTACCTGAGACCGCCCCTTTTTCTTCCAATCCTTGCACCCGTTCCCCCACTCCTATTACTTTCATACCCACACGCTCTTAGATTTCAAACACCTTTCTCCCTCTTGCTCCCTTTCCTCCCTTAAAGCCCACGCCATAGGATGATGCAGCCAAGCTCAAGAATTGTATTGAGCTGCTCAAAGTGATGCCAGGATGAAAACCTAGGGACTTTTCATCGAGTCTCTTGAGGAAGCTCCAGGTTTTCCTAAGAGCAACCGTGACCACCTGACCATAGATCAAATCATTTTCTACCTGGTCTCCCATGATAGCACACCCAAATAGAGGATCACCAGTGTTGAAAGAGTTCACTGTCGCACTCTGAAACAGATTATAGCGATAAGACCCACTGGGACCAGGTTAGTGGTGGAGACTGAGACGGAAGATGATGTGAAAAAGATAATAGGTAACAAGGAGTTAGCTAAGACAATGACGTTTGAGGAACCTAAGAAGAGGAGACCTCCAGTGACAATTTTTGATGGGAAAGAAACTGACTTACATGACCTACAAGCAGAATCTGAGGGGAAAACTGATCAAGGAGGAATTTGTGGGGAGTTCCAAGCCCAAATTCAAGACAGGACCAAGGGACAGTCACATAATTAATCATGTGGTGGAGGTATCCCCAAGAGTAAGGAACTTGCTGCTTAGTTTTAGGGTCTACATCTCGTTCAGCGCGGTGTTCGTAAAGGACTATATTATGGTAACTAGGTGTTATAAATGCAAAGACCTGGAGCATGTCATGACGCACTGTCCAAGTTAAGAGGAGCTATGTGGGAAATGTGGAAAAGAAGGGCACAAATACAAGGACTGCAAGAGCAGGGAGGAAGTGTGTATTCCATGCGTGGCAAGGAAGAGGTCTAAAAATGCAAAAAGCCGAACTCAAGGGAATGGCTGACGCACCAAAGAAGGCAGATAAAGAGAACTGATTATGGAAACTAAACTGCTAATAGAAACCGTGGACTTACTAAAACTGATGTTGACGAAAATGGACGGGACTAGTGCATGCCCAAAACCTGGAAGGACAGGGAGTAGGACTAAAAACTCCTTGTCCAAACGTGTTAGAAATCAAAGGAGGGCTACAGCTTATAGGGAAAAGATTGCCGTGGTTAATTAATGTACCCATGCACGAGCCATTTTGTTCGGGTCAGGAAATGATTGGAGCGCAGGAAGAAAACACAGAGCAAAGACCATCAAAAGAGATAGTACTGAGCCCTGAGGTCAGCGGAGAAGGGGAAGTTTAAATGGAGCTGGGCAAAGGAAAAGGAGGGTGCAAGGAGTTCTGGCAAAACCTGTAGACGTGTGAAATCCCGATGCCAACGGTGGATATAGGGGAAATGATTGATAGGGGAGAAATGAGTTTCGAGCATGCCAAGAATCATATACTATCAGTGCGTACGCTAGTCCACGGATGGACGTACATGTTCATGGCAGCACTAATAGGGTTCCTGGCCACTGATGGACCCACTGAGATGAGACCCTTTTGCAGGAACATGTCGGTCGAGAAGTTAGTTAGGAGACTTCTTAGCCAAATATGTAGGTACTGCTATGGAGGTAACGAGAACTACTGTACAAGTACTGTACAAGTCATGCGGGTACAGTGGGGTGGCTGCGGAAAGAGACAATAACATGGCGTGCCTGCGCGACTATGAAATAGTGGCGTCGGGTCTGATTGGGGTTTCCTCGACCACATGTTTTATAATCAAGGGCGAGAGGGGAACATGGGTCACCCTGTAAGGGAAGGGGTAGTAGGCGGCGGGTCAATCATTGGCTTGGTGGGCCCAAATCTGAGACATGTTGGGCGAGGCGATAGACTCTAAGTGAGACCGATCCGGTGATGAAGTTCATCAGGGAATATTTCCAAGAAGGTGGAGAGGTTCATGAGGGTATGATTGAGTCAAGGTTTGGAGCGGAGATCTTCAAATCGATACGTAGTAAGACTGGGGCACCAAAGAGGTAGGAGTATTAGGTCCCTACTCCTGAATCGTTGGACAGGATTCAACTAAAATCAATAAACCTGCCATCGGAGGATCTCTTAGAACAGTTGTTCAAGAGAAGAAGAGTTCAGCTTGGAGAGCACGTACCAGCAATTTGTGGCAGCCTACGGTCGCAAAACCTTTAATCCGAGTGTGGGGTGGCCAGCGTGCTACGCACTCACACATAATCCATAATGGTTAAGAGTATACTTAAAATAGGCCAGATCGATGTGATCAGGAGTGTGATCGTGCTGCATGAGATTCGTAGGCTGGCGGAGGAAATTAAGCTCGATGTCGTATGTATACAAGAGCCCTACACCTTAAGAGGAAAAGTTCCACACATGCCGGTGGTTACTAGAATAGTCAGAAGAGGAGAAATGCCAATGAGTGTCATTGTTATATTCAACAGGGACATCACCGTGACTAAAATAACACAGCTAAGTAACCAATGGGTAACGTGTGTGGAGCTGGGAACTGGCGCCTGCAGGGTTGTGATGGCGAACCTGTATTTTCAGTTTAGGCATTCGAATGAACCGTACTTGGACCAGATGAAAGTACTGTATAGGATGTACGCTGGCGAGCTACTAATAATTACTGCCGATGCCAAAGCCAAGTCTCCTGTGTGGCATGGTCGGGTGGTGATCGAAGGGGACAAAAGAAATGATGCAGGAAGACCACGCAGGAGAGGGCGAACCCTTGAAACATTCATCTATGGGCACGAACTGGAAGTTGTAAACCAGCCGGGAANTGTATAAGGGGAGGGCTGGGGCGTCTACGAACATCGATGTCACATTATGCAACTCCAGGTCTGTGGCCATGGTTGAAGGAAGAAAAAAGGGAAAGCTGGGATAGATACGTAAAGGAGGAGCTCCAGAAAGGACCTTGGGCAGTCCCATTCAAGAAAGCGGCTGGAAAAATCAGACCACCAGCGATGCTATCTACGTTGAAGAGAGAGGATGGCAGCACCACGACGAACTGGGTGGAATCCGCGGAGTTACTGATGTTCTCACATGGCGACTAGGAAGCAGACACGGAAGAACAGAGGGCGTTAAGAAGTGCCATGACTCAGGATATGTATGCCAATGAGGAACCGGTGGAATTGGTCAGTCAGGACGAGGTGATCGGGACCATTGCTCAGATAGGGAAGAAGAAAGCACCTGGGCCAGACGGGATAGGGGTCAAGGTGTTACAAAAGACGGCAGAAATCATAGCCCCTTACCTTGCTGGCCTGCAGAATCCCGAACATCTGGAAGCAGAGCGAGGTAATCGTGCTGAGCAAGGGGGAGGACAAGGATCCGCTTCTTACAAAGTCATATAGATCCATCTGCCTTCTAAACACGAGTGGGAAACTACAGGAAAAAATACTGTGTGAAAGATTACTAAGGCACAGGACAGGAGTGGGCATGCATCAACAGTAGTATCGCTTTCGAAGGGGTAAATCAACATAGGATGCCATCTGTATAGCAATGGAATTAATAGACTCGGCTGCTGACAGCGTAGTGGGGATATTCGTGGACATCTCGAGGGCGTTTGACAACCTATGGTGGCCGGCGTTGTTCGACCGGTTAGGATAACTGCAGTGTCCAGAGCAATTGGGGTCACGGCCGCCAGGCGTAAGGTACCTGCCCGACGTACGGCGGCAGGGACGCGCTCTGGGCCCACGCACGCTTCATATAAGTGTTCATTAGACTGTCTTTTCCACCGCCCGGTACTGACAGGTCTCCGAAAATCCGGTCGGGGCGGCCCTGGGCAATGTGTCCGTACGGTGGAGTGCGGGCATAGCTAAGACCCCGACAGGTAATCTGTATGTGAGGAGCGGGACTTCTGGACATGCACTAAGCGGTTGGTAGTGCGTACCCGCGCTGCGGGGATAGCTGGTCTAGACACCTCCACGAGGTCCCCCACTGGGCAACTTCGGACAGTTGGTCTCGGAGAAATGGTGAAGAAGGGGCAGAAGGCCAAGTATGGGGAAGTAAGAAAAAGTTGGGTGATAATAAGTAAAGAGGAGGTGACCGTCCGGAGGCTGAGTTTCTGACCCCCTCGTGATTGGGCGATCACTAGGAGGGGCCAACTCCTACACTCATCCGGACCCAGTGAGGGGGGGNAACCGGAACAGCATTCATGGACTTCAGTTCATGTCCGACGAAAAGGTTCCGTCCCGATGGTAACAGTGGTTGCACTGCGAAAGGCCTCAGGCCTACAGGCGGTGTAGCTGGGAAGTCCCCTTTCGAGGGGGGGGGGGTCTCTTCGAAGATCGGAAGGAATATCAATGTCCAGCGCAATTGTACAGAAGCTTGAAGGACTACTGACGGAATAGGTATGCCACCTTGAGGTGTTCGAGTACCAGCGTGCAGAAAAGACTGACCAAGGGATGCCCCCCAAGGATCGGTCTACGGGCCGATATTCTGGGATGTGGGACTGGAGCCAGGGCTGCAGATGCAAGGAGACCCATGAAACGCATGGAATAGTCACCTTCACGGACGACCTTCTAATAGTGGTATAAGGTAACTCAAGGAAGAGCCTGGAGGAAAGATGTAATCGGGTGCTAGATCATCTGGGAAGGTGGTGCAAAAGTGTAAAACTAAAGATGGCACCAGCTAAGACGACATTTATGATATTCAGGGGGAGATTGGTGCGGAATCCTGCAATAAGGGTCGAGGGTAAGAACTTGAAAAGGAGCCAACGGTCAGATACCTGGGAGTCACTCTCAATGAGAATAGAAACTTCACGGCGCATATAGAGGAAGTGATGGGGATAGCACAACGGGTTATGAATAAGATTATAATCATTGGACAGAGGAGGTTCCACCTGCTCATGAAGATAATAAAGATATATCCCCACGCAATCCTTCTTTCTACTGTTGGCTATGGAGCGTGCGTCTGGGACCACAGACTAAACAAAGTCGTGCCAGCTAGAGCTATCCAGAGTATAGAGAGGAACGTCCTCCTGAGACTTGCGGGCACCTACCGGACAGTGGCGACAGATGCACTGTGTGTCTGGGTGTGTGGCCGTTGGACCTTCTGGTTAAGAAGAACGCAATTGGGTACTGGGAAAGGAAGAATAATCGGGAGAAAGTTAGGATAGTCACCTCACCTGAAGTGTAAACATCCGAAGACGTAGAGATTGCTCAGTTGAGGGAATGGCAGAGACGCTGGGAGGACAGTGAAACTGGTAGAAGGGCTTATCAACTATTTCCCATTGTGGTTGAAAAGATTGATAATGTACATCTGGAACCATCCCCGGGTCTGGTCCATTTCATCACGGGGAAGGGGCTATACCCATAATCCTTAAGCAAGATCGGATTGGTCGATTCAGATCTGTGTGAATGCGGTGAGGTGGGTACCCCAGAACACGCTGTGTTGGAATGTGCCCGTACTCTTGAGATAAGAAGACCGAACCAGCAGGAAGTGCTGGAGAGACTGGTGGGGGGTATCTGGATAGCTCCTTCCCATTGGAGGTTCCTAGACAAGCTAGCGACGGAAGCTTCAGAAAGGCGGAATACATAAGGGAACTGTGAGAGAGACGAAGACTGGGACAAAGACTAAACAGGCAGAGGGTCAGTGACGGAAGGGGGGGAAGAGACTAGCGACAGTTACGAGGACAGTGAGAGAGACGAAGACGGAGACGACGACGAGAAATATGACAGGGACGAGGACAGCAATACGGGAAGTGGGACTGAAACGGACGCGGGTGAGGTCTCAGCGGGGGGCGAATAGCGAAAGGAGAAGGTTGCTTTTGCGGAAATAATGATATACAAACTTTCATGATGAACAAGGAGAGATGCCGGGAAGTGGCAAACACATAGCTTTGTAGGACTAGTATATCAGCACAGCTGATGGATCCGAAGAATTACTGAGGGTATACCAGCAGAGCTGATGGATCCGAAGGATTACTGAGGTAACCCCGGTAATCCGAAGAATCATCATTCCAGCCGAACATTGGGGAAAGATGATGAAAGAAATCGGACGCAGGGGGAAATCCTGTGACTGCAGATCCCTCTTCTTGGAAGCAAGAAGAGTAGGATCAGGTCTTGTAAGGGCCCTCTGCGTCAAGATGGAGATAGGTGGATGCTCAGCAGCCCCCTTGTACCATCGGGGCATCGGATGGGGGATGCTCGCCGCAGTTGGGTACATCGTCGGGCTCTAATGAGAAACCACGTCTGATGTGGTAACCAGCGGAGGAGGGTACCGGGGAAGTAATACATCCGGGGTGGACCAATTGGAATGAGACTGAAAATGAATCTCGAGTAGGTACTTTAGGTGTCGAACCCGTTAAGACAAAAGAAAATTTGGAAATTGTATAGTAGTAGAAAAAACGTTGGCAATGTGTAAATACGGACTGGATTTAAAATTGTAAGATGCCAGGCCAAAATAGATGATAAATAATATAAACAAAACTCTAAAACAGTTACGGCAATGTGGGATTCTGGAGGGGTGGCAATACCAGAGCATGTGGTCCTTGAATGTCCAGAAACACAGGAGATCATAACGTTACCACAAAGGAAGATTCAAGGACTCATGGTGGGAAATATCTTGAGGGATCCGTAAAAGTGGAAGTACCTCGATACAATCACGACAGTAATAACGACTAAGAAAAAAACACAATATATAATTAGGTTGAAAGAGGAAGGAGATTACAGGTGAAGACGGCAAAACTTGATGAAGGAGAATGAGCAGGAGACAGAAACAAAAAGCGACTCGTAAGACGAATAAACTGACGAAGACGAAACATTACCAAACTGGGTAGGTTGGATGGGAAATTAGACAAATTAAGGGGATTAACACTGGACCGAAACAGACAAAGGATTTGTTTTATCCTGAAACCTGCTGTGGCAGCTGGACCTGGATGCTCAGTGTTGTGGAAAAATACTAGATGAGCCGGACAACGGAATCCTGGCAGGGGTAACTAGCAAATAGAAGAATGCATCAAGTAGCAGGGAGGAATTCCTGCCATTGAGGACTTGCGTCGCTTGGCAACAGGTGACCGCAAGAGGGAATGGCTCAGGTTTTCCTTGGTCAAATGGCGGAGAGAGATGCCTGCGGTTGCAGACATCCACTACTGCCATGGAAACGACAGAACTATCACGTCCAGGACAAAGTGAACAACAACAGATGTAAATGCAGTTGACTGCATAGGTATTAAAATTAGGAAAATAGATTGTTTAGGATAAATATAGGACGGAGGTAAAGTAGACAGTAAGAGAATATTATTTTTAAGTCTAAATTAGGTGTAAGTTAGATTTAAGTATACTAAGTCTAGGAATAAGTTAAGGATCTTAACCGGATAGTTATTATGTAAATTAAAAGCATAAATCAAAAATAAAGAATACTGTATAATATTGTAAATTGAAACCAAACTCGGAATAAATTGTCAGAAGGCGAGGTTTTTATCAAGCCGCAATAAAAAAAACCACTCTAAAACGCAAATGGAATCACAAGGAAAAAGGTTGAGCTCTAAAGTTTTTTGGCTAAACATCGTAATGCTGTTGGGAGAAACCCATTGGCGCCTCCCAATAAGGTTCTGGTTTGTAAAATTCACCTGCCATCGGAGCGATCAATCGAGGGATGTGGCCAGAGGCAGCATGGCCATCTTGGTCTAAAGGAACCTCGACCATCACACCATATCGCTTCCTTCCCTCCAACATATGGAAGAATCGGATAACCAACTGGTGACTTCTACCAGCCCAGTGCGTCTCATCTCCATACACTTCCTTCCACACAGTCGGCTTGACGGGCTATTGGAGCAAACACAGGGACTTGTTTCGAGGTACCAAGCCTGTTTTAATCGGTGGTGACTTTAACGAAAATCATCCTTCATAGAGCTCTAGGATGATAAATGTTCTCGGTGGATTTCTCCTTGACACCATATATCAAAAGGGTCTGATGGCCTCCGTCCTCCAACCCCACCCACTTCTCTTACCATCCACGTTGCCTCCCAGATGTCCTCGACTTCACTGTCACCAGATAAATATGACGTAGACTGGTTATGAATTCTCTAGCACAGCTAGACCCAGGTCACAATCCCGTTGTTGTGAAACTGAGACGGGCAATGTTCATTATGGACTCCCCTCTCTTCCCTAAAAACCCAACTTAAGGCTCACTGACTAGGACAGGTTCAAAAATGTGTTGAGAGAGGTTGGGACCCGCCTCTACCTTTCAAACGGCAGCAGAAATTTATCACGGTGCAGAGTTCATAGCTTCCACCATCCAGAGAGCGCTCGAAGCTTTAACGCCGAGGCACCATCCTAAGAAGGCGCCAGAGGCTTCCTTGCCCGATTATATCCAGGCACGTCCGCGAAAATAATCGGCTTAGGAAGGCTTAACAAACCTAAAGGGCCCCGGTAGACAAGGCCAACTGGAACCGCAAAGTCCATGCGTTTCACGAGATGATCCAAGAATAACGAGACAATATCTGGGAGGACAAGATTGAAAGTCTGTGCGTACAGGACAGGACCTTGTGGCGGATGATAAGGAATATGATGCATATTTCCACACCAAGGCCACTGATCGTCGGACGGAACGGAGTGGCCAACTCCAATTAAGGCCGATGCTCTTGCTGAGCACTTAAGAGACGCAATTTGTCCTGACTGACAACTCGTCAGACCACGTACACATTGCACAGGTGCAGGTAATCGGAGCAGTCTATTAAAGACCCTTGGATCAACCCTAATCCACAAACTTGACAGAAATATCGCGAGCTCAACTGCTCTAAGACAAAACCAACCCCCCGGACCAGGCGGCATCAGAAACGCGTTCTTCATAAACCAGCCCCCGGAGATTATTAACTTCCTCGTAGAGTTATTCAACGCCATCCTGCTCCTGAATCATTTCCCTGAGCTCTGAAAGCGCGCTAACGTCCTCTGTTTCCCCAAACCGGGTAAGGACCCGGCCCTAGCTTCATCTTACCGACTGATCAGCTTGCTTGACTGTTTGAACAGGGTTTTTAAAGACTGCTACTGACGAAACTGACTAGGCATGTTCGATGGGGGGTTATGCTGTTGGGCGATTTGTTCAGGCTTCCGCCTGGTCAATCAGGTCACGAGGAACTTCAATATCAATAGACTGACCAGTGCCGTTTTCCTTGACGTGGCAAAAGCCTTTGACTGTGTTTGGCACGACGGATTCTTCTTCAAACTCCTTTTCTAGACCCTCTATTTTACCGAGTTAAAGTTGTTCTATCTTATCTTTCTCCATAACTTTTGGGAACGCCACATCCCAAGTCAGAAACATCCGGGCTGGAGCGTTACAGCGTTTCCTCATGGCCCCTCTCCTCTTCAACTGGTACTATGTGAACGACATTCCGAAATCCCTAGACATTTGGTCGGGACTGTATGTGGACGACACGGCTAGAGTAGCGGAGTCATGATGGGGGCAACTGGTAGAGAGGAGATTCCAGACTCACATGACGCAGTTGGAGGACGAATATTAACGTGGATAGTCTTTACACGGAAGACAAAGTACTGCAAGCCATTCGGAGATATCAGGTGGGCAGACAGTGTTAAGTACCTAGGACTTACACTGGACGGCAAACTCACCTGGAAAAAGCACGTGACCAAGCGAATAACCAAGGAGAGTGAGAGGCAGGGTTGCCTAGGCTCACTTCTGAACAGGCGCATCGCTCTATTTACGAGGAACGGATTGACGCTGTACAAATAGCTGCTCAGGTAGATTATTATGCCTGTTCCGCGTTGGGCCACCTGGCGGACACTATATAAGGAGGATGCAGGCTTTTTACAACAGATTTCTGAGGATCACTATGGATGCTTTCTGGTATGTTCGCAATGTGACTTTGCATTGGGAATTGAAGATCCCCACCATCAAATACCTCTTCAGAAATCTTGCGTAGACCTTCTACGACAAGCTTCCTGGTGTCACCAATTCTTATAACCGGGGGCTTGGGAACTACATCATACACCCTGGTGGGTGCCACTGAGGTCCCAAAGCATTTCACTCACAATTTGTGAAAAAAAATTCTTTTTAAACTTTATTTTATGGGGAAACTTTGTAATTGCTATGAACCTTGAAAATTATATTTAGAATAATTTATTATCGATGTTACAGATGACCTTATGTTTTACATATTGATCCTGTTTAGATGTTCGAACCTAGGGCAATATGCTTGGTTGCCTTGTATGCGGTGCGCAAATAATAATAGAATTGTTACATATTTTTGAGTTAGGTTTGTTACAAAAATGAGTAAATCGTTATGAATAACAAAGACAAACATTTCTCTGATAACTTTGTTGTATTAATTTAACTTGTTATATACAAGGTCATTAGATACAATTATTTTCAAGACAATTTACTATACACTGTGTTTATGATTCTCTATCACACTTGCATATTATTTTCAACTATTATATACTATTTTCCCCTTTTTATTTTTTGCCTTAATTGGTTTTACTCACACCCTGATAATTGTTACGAAGTGTGTCAGGATCTGTTAGTCAGTAAACCTTTTCAATATGAAAATCTAACATTATCAAGAAGGATAATAGTAAGAATTCATTGGTATATGCATGACTGTAAGTTGCACATTTCTGATAACAATAGTGTTCTCATTATATTGATCTTTGAAATTCTGCCAATTTCCTCCAGTTTCCTTTTATCTAATACACTCCTTTAATGGGTATAATAAAGGAGGCTGTATGCAGAGGATGAATTTTCCATATAAATGAGGGTAGGCCTACATTTCTTCTATATTTTACATTTCTCATCTCTACCATATTAGTATAGTTAAAATACGTAGAAATACATGGTGGGAAAAAAATTTCCTAAGTGAAAAATGGTGAAAAATTTCAATATGTTTACAGTTAAATTAAATCTGTTTGTTTACACATTTCATGTCCATGCTAACAGAAACACAGTAACCAGCTACCAGATAGTGAAATCGCTCAATGACCAATGTTTGGTCCTCTTGGCATTATAAGATACTGACCAATCAAAGCAATGTATCTGATAAATAAATACTAGTTTAGATAAAATATAATAAATGTATCAACAAGTCAGCGTGGCTAGAAAACTTTTATTATAAAACTCCCAGGTTTTCCAGACAATATTAACAAAAATTCCCCACTTAACTTTTTTACAGTTTTTCTTGGTGGATGGGAATTTTTTCGTTTATTACATTGATCACATATTTTCAAGAAGTCCTAAGCTACCAAACATCAACATTCTTATATGTTCTTTCTATAATATTTGAATGTTTTAGAAAATATTTGTGTCCCTGTGTAAATATGTTATAAAACAAACAACCATCCCAGTTTATAATGCCATATCTTGGAAATACATATTGTAAACATCGAGAAACAAAATATCTCACTTTTCTTCAAATGTTTATGTGCAGAGCTAGTCAAGTATTTAAATATGACTTTTCCTTATTTTCAATTGAATTCC
This sequence comes from Timema douglasi, assembly GCA_901482245.1. NCBI lineage: Eukaryota > Metazoa > Arthropoda > Insecta > Phasmatodea > Timematidae > Timema > Timema douglasi. Next base: position 67,818 of record CABEEJ010003527.1, on the reverse strand, counting down.
CTGACATCAAATAATTCCTTGACTTTTTCAGGTTTTTCCTGTTTGTAACCACATTTGTAAGATCAAAAGAAAAGGGCATTTGGTGTTTTTATGTATTTACTATATATTTTTTACACAGGCAATAAGCTTTAAAGTTACTTGAGCTTAGATAATTGAAAGCTGTTGTCATATGAGATTGCCAACATAAAGGTATTTACGGGACAGTTTTCCAAGTGAAGAGAACTCGGGGCTTGACCCAGTTAAGAACCCATAACACCAGTATTTTAAATACACAATCACACTACATTCAGAATTAGCATCAAAGTGCTGTTTCCTCCATTCTTCCCTTGACATCATACATATTTTTATCTGTGAAATAGTTTATTCATTTTAAATTAATTATTTTTTGAATATATTGTATTATTTTAAATAAAGTAAAATGGTTTTGTTGGTCTGAATTTCACAGTTTTCTAACGATGATTAAAGAACCCTGCACTAAGATGTTTCAAGCTGTATTACCTACTTTACTTACCAGTTATCACTGGGGTGAGCCGGCCTCTTTAGATTATTATTTACTACAGTATATAATTTATATTTGAACACAAAACAGTTACACATTCTGAGTGATGTTGAAACTATTAAATTTGAGTACAATACAAAACCTATAAACAAAAAAATTGTCATAGACACACAAGAATACATTTTAGTATAAATTAATGGCTAAAATTGAAAGAGAATCAATAAGAAAACTGTTGATTGTAAGGCTAATAATAACAGCTCACACCCACATCTGTTTGCATTGTATCCCAAAGTAGACATAAAGAGAACTGATACAGATCATAAATAATCAGAAAAGACAATACTTTCAATGTGTTGTAACCAGAGATTCACAAGTAAGGCCACTATAATGGTGGCCACAAATTACTACCTAGCAAGTAACTTTTTATCCATCCATTTAAAACAAATATTGAGTGATTCATTTCTGAACAAAGTAGTTTACTTAAAATATATTTTATTTTATTTTAAGCTTTTAAAAAATTCAAGGGTTTTATTACATGTACATATTAAGATAGTGTGCAATGTTATCAATTTTCTTTTAATAAAGTGATTAATACAACATAGTAACTGCTTTAAAAATGTTTCTTTCATATTGAAGTCCATATTGATAACAAATAAAAGCAAGGAAAATTCTAGTTTATGCAAGAAAATACTGGCACAGGAGAAACTAAACACAGTAATGTATATTTTGTTTATTTTTAATGATAACACAACTTTGTTTTGTAGGTGACATGAGGTTTTAAGATGGTTTATTTATCGTTGAGAACAAGTAACTGTTTGATCCACATAGTAATGAACCATGTTTGACATAGGTGTGAGGGGGTGAGTGTTACGGGGTTCAAAGCCCCCTAACCCCCAAGAAAATTTGTTGAAGCTTTTAATATCAAACTTAAAGATGGCCTAGTATCAAACTTCAAATGACTTAAGGTGGAAACACACTGCCATCCCATCATGTGAGCTCACACAGTAGAGATATGATGTGACATGCTGTACATACTCCACTATAGTCACGTCATGTCACTCAACATACTCTCTCATTTTGTTTCAGTAATATGGTTCTTATCTAAAGTTCTTCAGTCTTGAACTAACAATGGATCAAGCAGTTCAGCTGAGTTTGAAGAAGAGTTGGGAAACGCTTGTGCAGGTTTAGTGGCCGATACAGTGGCTTGCAGGAAAAGGGTGTGGGTGCATCAAATATTTGAGAAGGAAGGAGAAGGGCGAGTTTTATCATTTGGTTAAGGAACTTAAAGAACACCCAAGTCAATATGAAATGTATTTTATGATGACAAAGGAATAATTTCAGTTGCTACATGATCTTATAAAGTAGTAACCAAAAACACTCAGATGTGAGAAACCATCAGTACCGAGGAAAATCTTGCAGTTTGTTTAAGGTGAATGACCCAACGCATGGTCACAAAGAATTACAACAGTGGTCTCTGTTATTAGATTTTTTTCCACGAGTCTAACTAAAGTATATTGTTTGTAAAACAAAGCCTACTACGATCAAAGAACTTCGCCAAAGTATTACCACAACTTACAAAAATATCATAGACGAAATAACTTTGAAAACGTCCAATAAATTGAATAATGATGTTCTCTTTCCGCCTCGAAACCACACAACTTTTGTTCGGAAATACTTTTTATATCTTGCATAGTCTTCGAGTTAAACAGGTGGAAACTTTAAAAAAACATGTATATAACAAATTATGATAGTTATAGGTCCACAATATTTTTGTTTTGTCTCCTTCAAGTGTATATTTTTAGCACCCCAAAAAATGAGTTTGTATTATTATTATTATTATTATTAGCACCGCGTCTTACTACCCATTCGGGTTATATGCACTAACGCTAATGTGTAATGGTAGGGTGATTGTGAGATGAAATGAAGGACCTACAGTTTAACGTTGGAATCCGAACCACGGTGGAGACCTGGCATTCCTCACATTCACAAGATGTCTTGTCAGAGGTGAAGAAAGGGTTTGGTAATCAGAATGAGTTTGTAAATGAACAAATAAAGTAAATATGAAATAAAACTTACGTTTTATTTTCAACTCCTTTGCAATCTCTTCCCAAGCGTTGGTTCCCATTTCCTGGTCTCTGTAGTCTCCTGACTTGGCATCATAAAGAAAAGCTCGGCTATGCACTTTTTCAATAAGCATTTCCTCAATAATTTAACGAACTCTAACAACCAAGAAAACTAAACGACTTGTCCACTTATACACTTCAACGGACTCACGAAATATGTGCTGCTGCAGATATTATGGGAGCGTGTGACGAGACATGAGATCATGTGATGTGTATGTAGTGATGGCAGTGTGAATGTGCACCCCTCTAATCAACAGAAATAAGTCTACTCACACTTTGATTGCTTACGTGAGCTCATGTGAACTCACATGATGTGACGCTAGTGTGTTCCCACCTTTAGAGAGACATTCGCTTTTTAAAAACATGTCAGGGAAGAACACCCCCAAATAGCTTCCAGAGGCATTTCATTTTCAAAAAGTTTCCAGGCAAATATAACTATAAAAGGCTTCTAAAAGCATTCAATTTTCAACAATGTATTGGGGAAAGACCACTTTCAATATCATCTAAACATAAAAAAAACAGGTGATAAACATTCCAAATAGCTTATATGCATCCTAATTTATTTATTTTAATTCTGGTTGAGGATCACCTCAAATAATAATAATAATAATAATATTTAGCACCACGTCTTACTACCCGTTCGGGTTATACGCTTCAAGTACTAATTACTCTAATGGATTAGGAATTGGGAAGGTTGAATTAGAGGAAGTGAACCCACATTTGCGTGGAGGGAGGGTGGAAAACCATTTAGGAAAAACCACCCCAGTTCACTTGACCGAGATTCGAACCTCGATCTCCCCGTCCTCAGCAGTCGAGCTCAACACGACAAGCGCGTTAGCCAACTACGCCACCAAGGCGGGTCACCTCAAATAGATTCTAGGGAATCTAATTAAAAAAAAAAAATTCTAATGAACACTTCTTAAAATAGCTTTTAGAAGCAACCAAAATTTAAAAATTTGCTGGAGGACAACTACAAAGCCTTTAAGAATATTAAATTTTAAAAATTTCTAAATAGCTGTTTAAAAAATGTATAGTTTTTTTAAATTTAACCAAAAGAGGACTACTACCAATAGGTTCTAGGAGCTTCCAATTTTCTAACACTAGCTAGAATAGAGAAGGGTAGAAAGTCTCTAAAAAACTTTTATCACTTGCTTTCATCACCCCCACCCCCACTAGCCCAGGATTATGAGCAAATAGCCCGGACCAAAATTCAAAGAAAGCTGACAATTTCAGGATTGGCTAAGCATTACATGCCTTACAAGTTACAACATATCTAAAGTCCCGAGGCTTAGATTTTTTTTTAGAAGACCCCAAATTTCAAAAAGTCCATAAATACCTTAAAATTATTAAATTATTCTTAAGCGGGAAAAAATTAGAAGAACGCTGAGAATTTCAGGATTGACTCAGAATCACATGCCTTACAACATATAAAAAGTCCCCTAAAGTCTGAGACTTAGTTTTTAAGGTAAAAGACCCAAAAATTCAAAAAATACATTAGTAAATTAGCCTCCAAGGCATAAATAAAAATGAGTTTCACTCATATACCAATTAAATTCATCTCCAAGTAAATTCCTTAAAATTAACACAAACAATTCTCTCAACTCATTAATAAGTTCAATGTTAAGAGTTTATTTTTCAAAATATATTAATTAGGTCGTCCATGTTTTCTTCACTATCCACAGTGAAATACGGTGAAGAGGAGTTGCTGCACACTTCTCCCAAACAGTGACACATCGCAGAGCACGCCGGGCCGCTCTTCTTACACGCACAGTTGTGGTTGCAACCTTTCTTGCAGCCACAACAGATAAGATGCAAGAGCTTTTCTGGGTCTGTAGGGAGTAATATCAAGTCAGGAACAAGCTCCTATTAACACAACAAGACGAATAATTCGAAATTTTGCAATTTTCTTTAAAATATATTATACAAACTTAGATTGAGTAAATTAAGAAGTAAACAAAAAAAAAAGATTGCCTCAGTTTAATAATATGTTTACCTTTCCAATAAGCTGCCAGCCCCAGTCCATTGGTGTGAGCAGATTATCTAACCACTGTTGCACCTGCAGATACACTCTAAGTGGTGTTGACGGGCAGCAGCACTGGTGGGTGGAAGCACGGCGATGTTTAATGTAGCAATGACAGACTGACAAGCTCGAGTTTGGACATATATTTTATAACGCAGCTCCTCTAGGGAGTTGCAATTGTCTTGTTTGTACAGAGACAAAATAAACAGTTCTCCCACTGAAACTACTTCATCAGGAGTAGCAGAAGGATTATTGAAAATTGGCATTTTCCTAGACAGCTCTTTATCATTTGGAGGAGATCAAAAGCCAATATCTTTCCTTTTCTGAAAAGGGCAGATGTCGTTTCACAACCTGTCATTGCAATAGTAATCAGGAGGGTGTTTTTTTACAAGACCTAGAGCTTCTTGGAGCTCCACGATATTGTGAATTTGACCAGGTTTGCCATTTTTTCCGGGAATTAGGAGAGAGAGCTTACTGCTTCAAAGTGCATGCACAGCTAGCATGGTAAGGATATCTGTATCAATTGCTATAACTGTTACAAGTTGCCCAGCTGATAACTCAATGGCTGTCAAAACAATAAGACAATCTGTATCTTCACTTGCTAACTGGACCAATATGATATAATTCCGTAGGATGGGTGTAAGAAGTTTGATAAAACGTTATTTGTTTTTGCAATTTGCTAGAAGCTCTTCCTGAGAGAATGTGGCAGGCATGACAAGATCTATTGCTAAATCTACCGAGGTTTTCTTGCTGTTCCGGCATTTTAGTGTTCGGTGGACCTTCATACTTGTCAAACACTACTGTTGATGAACACTTAAAATGTTTCATCATATTATAAGATGAAAATGTTATGTAAATAAGCCTGTAAGTCGCTGGTCTTGGTGAAAGAATGATATGAAGAAGGTACCCACTATCTACAACAAACACTGTCTTTTTGTACATTTTCATTGCAAGAAGAAACAGATTATAAGACTTCAGCGAGGGCTGATTTTCTCGTCTTCATCAATATTTCATCAAACAAAGACATAGGTCTAGGTGCTAGTTCATATGGAAAGAACTGCATTAACCCAGGTCCAGATGGGAATACACACACACACAATACGACTAAACAGCTGTTGTTGGTTTATTTAAACGCTTTGTTTATGCACTTGTATAGTGTTGTTCATGGCAGATAAGGGTTTAACTCTGTCCTTGTGCTTGAAATTTGTAGCTCCGAGAGAGCCACTGTTCATGTTTTTATATTCATTCTGAACCTATTTCCAAAGCTTTGTCACAGTTAACAAATGGTTGATGGACATCAAACCAAGAGGAAAATGTTTGTTTATCACGATCATCCCTAGAGTGCCTGCTTGGGCGAAGCTCCGCATGTTGTTCGGGTCCCACAAAAATTCTCCAGAGCACTGCAGATAGGTACACTCTGGGGGATTGCAAGAATCCACTTCACAAGGGTGCTGTCAGTGATACCACGCCCACACATAAGCTCACCGTCTGTCTTAATCGCTCTTGCTCTATGGCTAAATCCACGGCTACACCACACTAGAACATGTTGGTGCATCCTGTTGTAAAATAAGCTTTGCTGCAGTAGGCTTCAAAGTCATCTTTATCCATTGTGCAGCTTAGTTCAGACATTTGTTGCAGATAAAGATGTGCATAGTGAAGATTACCTGCAGCGTGTAAATACGGTAGTATGGAACGGACACAAGAAAGGTGTAAGGACCAGTCTCCACTCCTTTCTGCCCGAATAAAAGAGCGAGTAATTTCAACTTGATTAATGTATTCTAGACATATTTTTTGCGGTGCGATTGTTACTACATACCTAATAGTGCATTTTAGGAACACTTCCAGGATATCATTTCGGGGGAAGAGGATGTAGGTCACGAATTTATTAAGAGCTAGGAGAGGATGGGGCTTAGGAGGACTTAGGGGACTTTAGATTTGTGGTAAAGCATATAACTCTGAGTCAATCCTGAATTTTTTGCGTTCTTATAATTTTTCTCGCTTTAAAATAATCTTTAAGTATTTATGGACTTTTTGAACTTTGGGGTCTNAAAAAAGCCAAGCCTTGGACTTTTGATCTGTTGCTAAGCATGTGATTCTGAGTCGATCCTGAAATTTTCAGCTTTCTTCGAATTTTGTCCAGGTTTTCCTGGTTTTTTTTTCGACAATATTCCTGGACTACACTCGCGTCTTCTCCTCTTAAACAAATGAAGTCCTACCACTACTGTATAAAATAACAAGTTTTATATTTCTTAGGGTTTAGTAATACGTCTTAACATTATGTCATAAACTTAAGATTTTGAACCCCCAAACCCCTTTATTAAATTTTCCCTAAGCCCGTGATGTTTGAAGCCCATATTATTTTGTAGTAAAATATATTCTATATCTGACACAAAGAGTTTTTGTTCCCTATTTTAGCTGACTATAAGAACTTGCTGCCAACCAGATGGTTTCAACCGAGTGTCAATTTTAACATATTTATGTACTTAATCAAAAGAGACAGTTTTGAGTATAATTAATATTTCAAATTTCACCTATCTCTCAAGTATAAATACGACTGCTAGGTGGCGGGAGACATTTTGTTTCCCTTTCCTTTCTTTTTATTGGCAATGTATACACAATTTTACATCCTTTCAAATGAGCTGGATAAAAACCTCTTGAAAGCTCGATTCACTTGACAAGAAGCCATCTCTGATCTATACTGTCAAGCGACACACGTATGTAACACAAAGGAACAATAACAGCTATACACATGTGTTAAAACCTGGAAAGAGTTATTTGCAGAGAGTGAAATGAGATGCTGTAATAAACGTGCAAGTCTTGAATGACTTGTCGACATTTTGCTTATTTCATTAAAGTAGCCTGGTTATTTTGACAGATGTGGACTGCCCAATTTATTTATTTTTCATAACTTGTCCACACAAATGTAATTTGTTTTGACTAGATACCTAAGTTGAAACATTTTCTTTTCAAGTAATTGAGACGAGGTGCAGGGTATTTTCAGCTAAGCGTACAGACAACCAAAATAGGAAAAATCAAAATGAATATGTACAATCCAAAACCATGCAGTCCACTCATCATGAAGAGTCCATGCTACTATGTAGCGTAAGCAACATATTATAGTTTTATAGTAACAAATTATTTTATACTAACGAGTCACACAGGTTGCCCTCCAAACAACTAGTAGAAATAAACAGGTACACAAGCTAGAGATCAACCTAGTCGTTTCTTCATACCATCAATGTAAATATGAGCCATCACGGACATGTGATGTTAAGTGCAGAAAAAAAAAGGTTGGAACTATTTTTTAATGTTGTCTGCATTTATAATATTAATAATGAACTTGCCCTTAGCACGCTAAAGTTAAATTACTACTATGCGAGTACCCGGGTTTCAAGCTTCAAGCCAAGCTCTTTATTAAACCCAGGATAGAGATTGAAGGATTGGTAGACTCATCATTTTCGAGCTTCCTCCTGATGTAGGTGCTATGTACAAATTGATTTTTAAAATGCAATGCTAATTATAGGCAATATAATATAGATATCGGCAGTTTCACTTATAAATCATTCGGCAACTTAAACTTTTAAAATTAATGTCAAATTTCACATTAATAAGATAATAGAATTCTATAACTACTTTCAAGAGGTTAATTATTCGATATTTTTGTCCATTTTGAAAAATTATCCTCGATTAAGTTGCAATGCCCTAACAAGGCAATGAGAGTAAAAATAACTAAGTAGATCACTAAGTACTTAAATATTTTTACATGGTCCCTTTATAGAATTAAAATTTTGGTTAGATTAAAAAATCTAACATTGAGAATACGTATTGATGATTTTCAAAATTAAAATAGCCTATTTAAAACTTGTATTAATATGTTATTGTTTTTACAAAACTAGAATTATTTAGTTATAGATTATGTTATTGTCTTATTTTGGGAAAATATTTGCTCATTAAAACGTTAATATTATTAACTTTTTTGTTGTTGTAATTGTGAGTGTAATTTGAATGTCTTTAAAGACACGAGTGTTGAACCAATTTTAATAAAAAAAATTCTATTATATTTTTATTTGAATGTTTTTATTTTTAAATACTGCTTTTTAATTTTTTTTAATTTAAAAACCAATATTTCCATTTAAGACTTATTTTTTCAAAAGTATTTACTATTTATAAAAATGGGTGGCATTGCCTATTTTAAGACCATGTGTGGTTTTCATGTATTTTTAAAATATCACATTTTATGTTTGTTATGATTTTACATCTATTATAGTTTTAAAATAAAAGTTTTAAATTATGAATATAATCGAACAAGAGAGCTTTTAGAAATATTCACCTCAAATGAAAAACTTAGCTCGCTGACCTCTAATATTTTATATAGCAGCGCGTATTACTACCTGTTCAGGTTATAGGCTGCCTCTAATATAAATCATTCTCCCCATTTTATAAGTTTAAGAATATTTTTTAAAAAATAAGTAGATTTGATTTAAAAAATAATATGTGCAAAGAGAAGATTTTGGATTTTTATATAAAAGTTTTATGGTATTACAATGGAGATGAACAATTTTCACCTGATTTTTGAAAACTACTGTAATTTGAGAGAAAAGCTTAAGGTGTGGATGTAGGGGAAATGAGAAAAGCGCAGGTGTTTTTACAGTTTTTATATCAAAACCTTTTTTAGTCAAAATAATCAAATATTGCTTCAGTACAAATATAGTTTCATTTTCTTCAACAGTTGTTGAATATCTGTCAAGGGTGTTCTGGAATTTAATGACAACTTTTCTCTTCATTTAAAAAGTTTGTCATCTAATGTTGCTATGCTAACATGTGAAGAAAATTATAAACTCTATGTTTGTACTGAACCACTATTTTGTTTATTTGGGCAAAAAAAGTTTTATTATAAAACCAGCAAAAACAGTTAGCTTTTTCGCGTCTCCTAAGTCCTCATCTTAATTATGTTTATCTCTTGTTTCTATCAATAACTATGAATGATTGGGACAGCACTTTCATTAGTATTCAATTGGTGACCTGGTGGTCTAGGGGTAAGGTGTCAGACTTCTGTGCTGGCGGCCGGGGTTCAATCCTCGGTCCCGGCACAGATTTATCTGATTACCAAACCCTGCCTTCACCTCTGACAAGACATCTTGTGAATGTGAGGAATGCCAGGCCTCCACTGTGGTTCGGATCCCACATTAAACTGTAGGTCCTCCATTTCATCTCACAATCACCCTACCATTACACATTAGCGTAAGTGCGTATAACCCGAACAGGTAGTAAGACGCAGTGCTAATAATAATAATAATAATAATAATAGTATTCAATTCTAGAACATATGAGCACATTGTTTTATTTAAAATATTGTAAAATTTATATCCGATTAAATAACAATCAGGGATGTAATGGAATATATCCAGGTGGGTCGATTTACAAATACTTTAAACTTGAATAAAATTAATCATCCAATTTCAGGTGAATGTTTTTATTACATTTTAATTACAAGTTTCCCCCCTAGTTCTAATGAGTAAGTCAGAGTGTATCCATAATTCCAGCTACAATGGCATAATATGTAAAAATGTCCTGTTTGTTGTTTATCAGAACTGTTTATATATTTTATTTAATCAGCCAAATGTAAAGGTAATTGTTCAGTATATACAAACTATCACTAACTTTCATCTTCATAAGCACCATGTAACATATTTCCCAAACTAATAAGATCAAAAATAGATATTCTAGTTTATTATCTTCTAACCATTGCTTCTGTCAGTCTAAGCCACTGAAGAGCTCATCTTGCGGCCAATTAGCCTGTATATTAGAAACACGCCCACGCTCGAACCACAAATCAAAGTGAACTGCTGTTTTTGTAACTATTCATTTGACAACAATCAAAATGGGATCAATGGAGTATTTTTTACATATAAAAATAATTATTTATTCTTTTAATAAGTTAAAAAATTGTTTCAATTCCATTGTGAGAATAATACATAAAACCACCTAATTCAAGCTGTATTGCCTAGTTGCGCGTTAGCCATTGGGTTAGATATCACTCATATACCTGAAATGGTCTGTATTGGATATAGATCTAGAGAAGCTATTTGGAGTTTGAATGCTCCTAAAATATATTTAGAGTGGTCCTCAGTTGTTGTTTTTAATTAGACTCATTCAAAAACTAATTGGAGATGTTATCCCTTTTAACATTTTTTAAATTGGATGATCTTAAAAGTTATTTGGTGTTGTTCTCCTCCAGAAAATTTGTGAAAATTAGATGCCTCTAAAATTTATTTTGAGTATAATACAAGGTCATCTTTCAGATTCATAAATGAGAATATCAGAGGGTAGTGAGATAAATCTAGAGGGGAGGAGAAACTTATTAGAGGGCAGGGGGATATTTCTTGGTGTAACTCTCTAGTTTTGCAACCACTGGTCCTGGTGTCGAGTTCTGTTTTCACTTGGATTTATTAACAATAAATATATCAACAGTAATTCACTTGTATACAAACCCCTACATGTAGCATTATGAAGAGCTTACAAGTTATTATTATTATTAGCACCGCGTCTTACTACCCGTTCGGGTTATACGCACTTACGCTAATGTGTAATGGTAGGGTGATTGTGAGATGAAATGGAGGACCTACAGTTTAACGTGGAATCCAAACCATGGTGGAGACCTGGCATTCCTCACATTCACAAGATGTCTTGTCAGAGGTGAAGGAAGGGTTTGGTAATCAGATAAATCTTTGCCGGGACCTGGGATTGAACCCCGGCCGCCAGCATAGAAGTCTGATACCTTACCCCTAGACCACCAGGTCACCTGCTTACAAGTTACAATGCAACAAAGCTTAGGTGGTATTTATACATGTCATTGTTGGTGTCTTAGCTTGCTTGAAACCAACCAGTCCACCATCATCATTCAATAATGTATATTTTGTTAAATTTGGGCCACGACCTACCCTCACAATAAATCATGTTTTGTTCTGAATTTTGAAAAATGTATTTTATGTAAAACTTTGACAGGTGTCAAGAAAACTTACCCTTAACAGAAATTTTAGCTGTATGGACAACACAAAATCTGTTTGGAACAAAAACTGAACAGCTCGGTTGTCTGAACATTGATTTGTGAATACTACCCAACATTTTAAACAAAAAGTTGCAATCTATTTTTTTTGGAAATACTCAAGACTAATTTTTAGTATGTAGTTTATTTGTGACTAAAAATTGATTGGTTGTTTAGTATTTGTCACAAAAAATCCAATAAATTAAAATTCATAATAGTTACAAAAATGCAGTTATTGGATTTTGCATGTCAGCATTTGAGGGAAAGAGTTCAAGAATCGAATTTTAAAGTCTTGTACTTTTACATTTCAAAAAATAGTTCCAATTAACAAAACAAGCCGAGAGTGAGACAAGGAGAGCACTTATTTCACACCGGTGCAACATACAGTTTGAGACTCTTATTTGAATGTATCAATATGAGTGTACAAACAATAAAAACCTTAACCTAGAGCTGCAATATTTGTTTGCAAAGGAACAGGAACTATGCTCGGCACACCATCTATTGACACTTATCTAAGTTCTAAAAGTTAGTAGAGCTACTTTTCTGTAATTATACACCAAGGGGTGTTTTCTGCACGGTTATATTTTGGACTCTTAACATAAAAATAGTGACTTTTGTTGACTATTCTTTATTATATTTTTTATAAAAGAGTCAATATAGTATAATCTTAGCGTATGGTTATTTACTTGACACAAACAATATTACAATCTATTTTCATGCCATTGGTTTGGAAATAAATAAATATATAGTGGCATCACTAGAGCAGTGCTGACACCATCGGGTGATACCATTAGAATAGGTCACACCAAAATGACTATATATTCAAATTATGTGTAGTGTGTTGGCAGAAATTTATTATTAAAAAAAATCCCTGTAGTTAGCTATAACCACAAACATGTTTTTGTAAGCACAGCTTACATGTAATGTATCAATATTAATACAAAGACCCCTCTATGCTAATTTACACTGTGCATGCGCTGCGGTAAGAGTTGTATTTATTACCCATTTACAATTACGCTTAAAATTTCATGTGCATGTGCTACAAGCACGCACTATTGTTTTCATTGCTGCTGATTTTATCAATTGTTCTGGTATTTCAGCTACATTATTTTAAGTGCATTGCAATATGCATTTGTCTACATCGTCTAAATTATTGACTATGCGAACTTGTATCTCATGTTATGGTAAAGTTTAACGAGTTGAAATGAACATAATTAACATTTTTACTCCAAACAATATTCTTTCCCTACCTAATTTTCACTCTAACCACATTAAAATATGTTTCGGTTATATGTATGATAATGTAATTTAAAAGTGTAATTTTAATTTTGACAAGTTGTTTATGTCATTACTTTCAGTGATATATGAGAATTATGATTTACGAGTAACATTAGTATAAAAACATTACCAAGAATTTTGTATGTTCTAATACGGGAGGTGGTCTATGGGAAGACACTAGGACTTACCACACTGGGTGACACCAAACCTAGTTACGCCACTGTTAATATATTTACTAATAATTTATCAACATACTGTGCTAAACTAAATACCAATATTTTTAAATGTTATATTCATTGTTGTAAGAGATGCAAACTCCCCTCTCAGGAAATCTTATTTAAGATCTTAGTGCTCATTTGGCGAAGGTAACGTGGACTCAGTGTTAAGTTGGAAATAAGGAGGATTAAAAACAAATTAGTATGTGCCTTCTTTGATAGATTTAATTTGATTTGCATACCAAGACATCAATGTTACTTAACTGGAAAATACAAAATGAATTAAATTATATTTGAAAAAGTATAATAAGGAATCATTTAGAGGAAATGTTTCCTCACAACCATCTAAAAAACAATAGGCCTGCTTGCAAGACATAACAAGAGTACGCACAGTGACACAAGAACTGGACAGGGATAAAACAATGCAATTCAAACTTACATTTGATGAGCTAAAATGTGCTACTCTTAAATGCTAACCTAAATATAACATTACAATAGTACATAAATGTTGTTATCGAGGGAAGGAAGAGATAAAATGCGTAGCAATGGAATTGAACCTATAAATAAGATTGATCACAACATAAAATAGACCTGTGGGGTGTACACTTTCTAAAGGCCAGCCATGTTTACATGTGAGTGAGTCGGGGAGGTGTGGTTTCCTGTCTTTTGTTACCCCACACTAAACAACCATAAAAAACAGGAAGGAAAGTTTGGCTACTCATATTTTAAATCCTCGTAGGCATCTCATTATTGAAATGAATGATGGACTTGAATAGAGCGAACACAACACTAAATATATTCACCATAATAATAAGAGATTCGTGTAACTGTCAAATTTACCCCAAATGAGCCAACTTTAAATAATTTGTTTTTTGTCGTCAGATCATCTTACTACCCATTAGGGCTATCCGCATATGTACTAATTAAGCTGATGTGTTAGGAATGAGAATTGAAAATCATTTAAGAATGAACACCCGAAAAAGATTCAAACTTTGATCCCCCTGCCATCGTCATCGGTGGTCCAGCGTATAAAGAGTGATGCCTTAGAGAGATTCGACCAGATAAGGTAGTTAAGGTACACAAACATGTCAGCCTAATTAACAGCACACATTATAACAGGTTATGCATGTCTTGTATAGTATGGGGTGCTATGGAAGGAAGCAAATTTACTTTTAAATATTACGATTAATGTTGATATTAAATTAGTTTGTACAAAAAATAAGTAAACAATCAAGAATAGGTAATAGCTTAAAGCTGTAAACGTATTTTTATTTTTGTACACCTACATGACAGAAAGTCCTATAGAATATCAGCTGGATGGGGAAAATAAGAGATGAGACAGAGAGTGAATGTTTGGAAGTGTTGGAGCAAACTCGTCACTGAATGTAAACACAGCTGACAATACAACTAGTGCACTACATTTTTATGTTTTCATGTTACATGCACATATTATCATAACTAACATATCTATAGTCAATAACTCAAGGTGCCGAATTTACTCGCATATATCTCACACCCTTATTTCTAATTGTGAAATTATGAATTAAAAAAATGCCCATATATATATATCTTATATGTATTTCTCCCACTGACGTAAATATCTTCATTATTTTCAGCAGCTCAGCGTTACTTTCACACCCCCACTGGGATTCCCTCGTGGCACGGTAGGGGTAGGAGAGAGAAGTTTGTAATAATGTTGGTAAATACTCTCCTCCTGCTCCACTACAACAATGGTTTATTTCTGTTATGTGATTATTTGTGCTCATGCCTTGACCTAGCATATTCATCAGTTCATCTGTCGTAAATATTATTGTATTGTATTGTATTGTATTATTTGTACATAATAAAATCTTACAGTGGCACTATCACTTTAAGTGCAAAATTTGTTAGTACTCGCTCAATACCTGCTTTCCCAACTAACAAATATTCTACCTCATAGGTCCTCACATATATCACACACCTCATTTTGTGTTACAATTTTTTATTTAAAAAAAAGTGAGTCATATACGAGTAAATAAGGTATTTTCTAAAATATATTTTACAAGAGAAAAAATGTTATAAATATACTTTATTTCAATAAATCTTGAATATTTCTAGCGTCAATAACCACAGCAAGAAGGAGCCACACAGAAAATAAAATAAGGACAACTTTGGAGAATACTATTAATAAAAAAAACACAATTTAACAGCAAATTAAATTAGCCAAACAAATAAACTTTGCAGTATCTATCCCATTGCGTACCGATATAGATAACTAGCACAATATACATTCAAGTTGTAGCGCTTAGCCCTGTTACTAGACTGCCACTTGTCTTGAAAAGTTGCAATTCAAACATGGTTTGTAACAAAAATAAATTATGTTTTATAAGTACAACACAAATGGATAGTTAAGTTTTGAAAACATATATGGATGACTGATTGATTATCATAAGAACACAAAGCATAACATTCACAAAATAATAATTTGACAAATTACTAAATTGAAACTCATAAAAAATGTCTTAATTTTGAACAGTATCAATTAACCAATAGCTTGCGATTTCCTCCTGTACAAACTTGATTCTTATAAATGTGATCCAAGTCCTCACAACGTACCTGTACGTGAGAACAGCAATCTACCTGAAATAAATAAAACATCGTTGAATATAGCTGTAAATATTATATTGAATGGAAACAATTATAACATGGTTATGAACAGATTGTCTTTGATAGTTCACTTAAAGAAATATAAGAAAACAAACTTTATAATATGACATCACTTACAGCAATAGAGGGTGTCTGGGCTGGGCTGTGTCACATGATAGGCCAATGCTTTTTATTTTTAAATACATGTTGCATGTATCACACATTAAAAACTGAAGCGAGTAATATAAGACTATGTAGAAATTAATGTACACAAATCCAGCATTCTTTTTGGTGCACATTAAAAACAAACTAAGAAATACAATGACCCAGAAGCACCTATACCAACTATCTTGCAAATTAAACAACAATTAAATTATTCAGATAATTTCAAAGAAGTGATTTAAGAATTTAAGTCAATAACACCTGCAAGTGAGTGGTGTCTCATTCTATAGGACAAAAACACCTGCAAGTTAGCAATGTGTAATTCTATAAGAATAACAACTGGAGGTAAGTATTGTCTCAATCTATATGACAATAGCGCCTGGAGGTTAGTATTGTCTCATTCTATAAGACAATAACACCTGGAGGTAAGAATTGTTTCATTCTATATGACATTAACACCTGGAGGTATGTGTTGTCTCATTCTATAGGACAATAGTGCCTGGAGGTAATCATTGTTTCATTCTATAGGACAATAACACCTGGAGGTAAGAATTGTTTTATTCTATATGACATTAACACCTGGAGGTATGTGTTGTCTCATTCTATAGGACAATAGTGCCTGGAGGTAATCATTGTTTCATTCTATAGGACAATAGCGCCTGGAGGTAAGTATTGTCTCAATCTATATGACATTAACAGCTGGAGGTATGTGTTGTCTCATTCTATAGGACAATAGTGCCTGGAGGTAAGAATGGTTTCATTCTATAGGACAATAACACTTGGAGGCAAGCGTTATCTCATTCTATAGGACAATAGCGCCTGGAGGTAATCATTGTTTAATTCTATAGGACAATAGTGCCTGGAGGTAAGCATTGTCTCATTCTATAGGACAATAGTGCCTGGAGGTTAGCATTGTCTCATTCTATAAGACAATAACACCTGGAGGTAAGAATTGTTTCATTCTATATGACATTAACACCTGGAGGTATGTGTTGTCTCATTCTGTAGGACAATAGTGCCTGGAGGTAAGAATGGTTTCATTCTATAGGACAATAACACTTGGAGGCAAGCGTTATCTCATTCTATAGGACAATAGCGCCTGGAGGTAATCATTGTTTCATTCTATAGGACAATAGCGCCTGGAGGTAAGCATTGTCTCATTCTATAGGACAATAGTGCCTGGAGGTTAGCATTGTCTCATTCTATAAGACAATAACACCTGGAGGTAAGAATTGTTTCATTCTATATTACATTAACACCTGGAGGTATGTGTTGTCTCATTCTGTAGGACAATAGTGCCTGGAGGTAAGAATGGTTTCATTCTATAGGACAATAACACTTGGAGGCAAGCGTTATCTCATTCTATAGGACAATAGCGCCTGGAGGTAATCATTGTTTCATTCTATAGGACAATAGCGCCTGGAGGTAAGCATTGTTTCATTCTATAGAACAATAGCGCCTGGAGGTAAGTGTTGTTTCATTCTATAGGACAATAACACCTGGAGGTAAGCATTGTTTCATTTTATAGGACAATAGCACATGGAGGTAAGCGTTGTTTCATTCTATAGGACAATAACACCTGGAGGCAAGCGTTATCTCATTCTATAGGACAATAGCGCCTGGAGGTAAGCATTGTTTCATTCTATAGGACAATAGCGCCAGGAGGTAAGCGTTGTTTCATTCTATAGGACAATAGCGCCGGGAGGTAAGCGTTGTTTCATTCTATAGGACAATAACACCTGGAGGTAAGCATTGTTTCAGTCTATAGGACAATATATTGTTTCATTCAATAGGGCAATAGCGCCTGGAGGTAAGCGTTGTTTCATTCTATAGGACAATAACACCTGGAGGCAAGCATTGTCTCATTCTATAGGACAATAGCGCCTGGAGGTAAGCGTTGTTTCATTCTATAGGACAATAGCGCCTGGAGGTAAGCGTTGTTTCATTCTATAGGACAATAACACCTGGAGGTAAGCATTGTTTCATTCTATAGGACAATAGCGCCTGGAGGTAAGCGTTGTTTCATTCTATAGGAAAATAACACCTGGAGGTAAGCGTTGTTTCATTCTATTGGACAATAACCCCTGGAACCAAGCGTTATCTCATTCTATAGGACAATAGCGCCTGGAGGTAAGCGTTGTTTCATTCTATAGGACAATAGCGCCTGGAGGTAAGCGTTGTTTCATTCTATACAACAAGCACTAACAATAAGAACTCTACTTGCTTGGGGAAGATAATACAACAAGCACTAAGTATTGGAACTATACTTGCTAGAGGAAGATAATACAACAAGCACTAAGTATTGGAACTATAGTCGTTAGCGGAAGAAAATAAATAAGTATAAAAATATAGAACTGCGACATTTAAAAGTGTATCCAAACTACATATATTTTATACCAAATGAAAACACCAATATAAGCAAATGCGGTAAAAATGTTAATTTCAAATAAATGCACCAGAATATGATTGAAGTGTGGCTAGGAACACCATATAAAAATACAATCAAAGCACCCTAGTGTACCCAGCCACGAATTGAAATTTTGACCTCCCTTTTAATGCAATTTTTTTTTGCGGTGACTTATTACTCGACCGGGATATCCCACTAATGGGATGAAGACAAGGATAAAATTTGAGCAAATATACTTTCATTTCCATGCATCACTTGTGAATGTGTGGAATGCCAGGCCTCCACCGTGGTTCGGATCCCACGTTAAACTTAGGTCCTCCATTTCATCTCACAATCACCCTACCATTACACATTAGCGTAAGTGCGTATAACCCGAACTAGTAGTAAGACGCGGTGCTAATACTAATAATAATTTCCATGCATGTAAAGTAAAACACTAAGTACAACTGGTTGTTTTTATACCCCAACCTTCCACCACCGTCACCATCAATTAAGATTAAATGAGTATGACACCTTAGCCCGCAACCCAAGTCTACCAATGGAAAAAATGAAGTCGTTAAGAATAAGGTTCCAATTTAAAACAGCTCCACACCTAGTTGACATGGTCCTCCAAAACATGTGGTGGCGCCCTCATATCTTAACATTAGAGAAGCTATGGTTTGGCATCAATTAAACATTTCCCTGTCATACTAAGTTCCCTGACTTTTCCATGTGTTTATCAACTTGTTATTTCACTCTCTTTCCCTTTGAAATATTCTTGACCCAGCCATGGAGTACAATCTGGATGGGATGCTCCATTAGTTTTGTTGGGTCGCAACTTAAACAGAATGCACCCCTCATGGGGTTTTGAATAGTAAATGCTAATGCAGATTAACAAACCGTAATGGTCTAATAATCGTTCAGGTAATATTTTGTTGGGATTTCATACATTCATATTATGACATAAATAAACAATATTTATGGCAACATTGTTTTATATGTCTTTAATATATGTATGGACACATTTATTTGTGGGAGCAACTAAAAGTTATAACGGGGTGTCCAGCAAAACTACATTTTAAAATTCCCTGACGTTTCCAGGTTTTTCAGAGCCAATATACAACTTTTTTACAGTCACTATATATTATAAACATTATTTTATTAAGAGCAGTAGTCAAATTCTTGCACATGCATATAAACATGACTCAATTTTGGCTAAAGGCGGGCGGGGGGAGGGGGGAAGGGGGGGGGAGAGACTACATGAAAATAACATTAATGACCGAGAGCTTAGATTCGTCTGCTCAACTGGAACAATTGTGCTAAAATAGATTTGTGATGAGTATTAACTGGAAGAAAAATAATATTTTGATTATTGTAAATGACATTTCTTATTATTTTAGTGGATATGTGAAAATTCCAGAAATTTAATCAAATTCTCTGACTTTCCCCTGTTTTCCAGGTCACTGACCTTTAATATGATTACAATTTGAGGTATTTTAATTAATCATCTTCTCTTGTCCTTGGTGGTTGTTGTGTCATTATAAGTTTGTGTCCATTTCATTTAGGCCTATTATATTAGCATTTAAAAAATACACAGCAAGCTAGATTGATATTGAAAAAAGTTATGATATTTGTAAAATATTCAAGCTACTTTCAACTTTCTTACCACATACCTACTGTTTAGGTTCATTTATATTTGGATGTCTTTATTTTATAGTATTTTAAACTAAATGCTTTATAAGAAAACTATGAAACGTTAAATCAGCTGAACACAATACACACATGATTTGTTCTTTTAATGATAATGATAATAACAATAATAATAATAGCTATAATATTATGTTGTCACTCACTACCTGTTAGGGGCTACACACATATTAACTAATTACACATTAAATTTTGAGGGATGAGAAAGGTTGAACTAAGAGGTAGTGTAACCACATATGCATGAAGGAAAAGAGGACAAACATTCAGGAAAAGCGACCCCAGTCCAACCAACTGGGATTTGAACCACGATCTCTGTCTCTTACATTACTATGATGTCATATACCATTTGACCAACAAAGCGAGATAGGCCTAGTCATAAATTCAAAGTATTAATTACCCGCTTCAGTGGCCACATGGTCTAAGATGTTGCTCTTAGAGCAGACTAGACTGTTGATGACAAGAAGATCACTCAGGTTTAAATCTCGATCAGGTGTACTAGGATAGTTTTTCCAAAATAATTTTCCTCTTTCTTTCTATGCAAATGCATGTACACTTCCTCTAAATATAGCCTTCCTAAACCCAATAGTGTATTTTGTACAATCCAAACAGCTAGTAAGCCGACGTGTTAAACAACAAACAAAAAGTACCCATCTTACCTTAATTTAATCCTGCAATGCTTATTACACCTTCCCAACTTATCAAACACGCTAATAGTATGTGATGTTAAATTACAAATATTGTTTACGTTGTGAAGCTATACAAACACTTATCTAAATTAATAAAATAAAGTGATTGTTTGCCATGAGTAGGGACTGGATTTAGCCTATTTGTCTTTTCTTTCCCTTGGTCATAAAACATAGACAGTTTATATATGCATTTTATGTTATTAGGGTACAATATGTTAATTTTATGGTGCCTATTATTGCCTACTCTGTTGGTTTTAACCTATTTTATAAATGCGAGCCTTAACATACCTTTTTCAGCCTTTTCCTCTAGGTTTTTCCGGCGGTACCTATGCAGGGTGGCTACAAAACATATTTTACAAAATTCCCTGACTTTTCCATGTTTTCCAGGCAGAATTTTTCAATTTTTCCTGACTACTTTTTTCCAGTTTTAATGGTGGATGATGACTTTTGTTATTATTGATCAAATATTAAAAAAAAAGTTTGTATCTACTAAGTTAAACAAATAGTTTTTATCAGTTATTTTAAAAATTAAAATGTTATTTTATTTAAGTATTATTAGCTCTTTTTTTAGTGTTTAGTTGTGAAATTAATGGGGTATTTTAGACATTTTTTAAAATTCCTTGGCCTTTCCTTATATTAAGTTAAATTCCTTGACATTTCCCTGTTTTCTCTGTCATCCAAAAATTCCCTGACTTTTACAGGTTTTCCCTGTTTGTAGTCACCATGCTATGGCTTTTCTGATCAAATAGGGAGTCCAGTTTCTTAGAAATTTCAAGTTACAGCGTTTTTTTTAAATTGACACTCGCTAAATAGTTTCAATGAGTGTAAATTGGGCGGAGGACAACGAGAACAGCAGCAGACATCTTGGGAGGAAACAGAATGCTGTTGCAGGAGGGAATTTCAATTTCTTCGGAAACAGAAAATTTGAAATTTTGTCCCTTGACATCGTGTGAAGTAGAACTCAGCTTTTCGAACTATAAAAAACATTCTATCGGATTATATAACCCATTTCACCATTAAAAACCTAGAAAAATAGGCCTATTGGATGATTGTGACTCGCTTTGGTGGTCGTATTGTCCAAGGCAGTTTGGCCCAACTGGGGACCCGGGCTCACTGAAAATATGGCCCTCATAGTATCCTGGAGTAGTATTAAAGGGAACCTCTCTGTGGTAATGTGAAATTAATTCTAATAAAAATATTTATTCAAAAAGGCCATGATTTCATTTTATAAACCAGTTATTTGATTAGTAAAAATATGTTTAAATGTACATATAGGCCCATTCCATGTCAAGTTATCCATTGAAAAAACTGGCACTTTAGATTTTGATAAAATTTGGCATGATTGTTAATTATTCTAGAAAGATAGTTAAAAAGTACAAAATTACATAATTTTCTCTTCTTTAGTTTTGTAGTTATAAATTTTCAAAATTTCAAAAAAGGGGCATTTTAGGCTTCACCATCCATCATATTTTATTTTATTTCTTCAGTTAGAAATAAGATACATAGAAAATAAATGAAAAACATTTTATAGGGGATTATTGGGCTTTAAAATGATATATCACATGTTCACATTAGGGCATTTTAAAAGTTAAAGGTCATCTACTCAGAATTATGATTTTTAATTTCTCAAAAAAACATGTTTAATTTTTTTTTTTTTAATCACACTTTTTCACTCTTAGCTTACAGGTCAAATTTAAACTTGGGATCTTGATGGGATCAATTTTGAATTAATTTTTAATAACATTGGGATCACCAAAATAGTACCAGCAAGGTATGATTCATGACGATATATTGAAAATATTTAATTTGCAAACTTATAGAAAAGTGAGTTTAAAACTATTTGTTCTTTAAACAGCTTCAGTATCTTTCTTGTGAATCGTGTATTTTTTCCCAAGAAAGACGTGTCTGAAGCTGTAAGCTAATGTCGCTTCCTTGTGTATAATGTCAGTCCCATGTTTGCACTGGGGGGAGAAACACCAGTTATTTGTGCTGTGATCAACATAGATCTGCGTTAATAGTGTGTTTATGTTAAATTATTTTAAAATTATGATTCATTTAAGCCTAAAATATTTGAATAAGTCTTTATCAAGTCTTGACAAGTCCCCCATTTTAAAGAAATGATTGGTAATGCCAAAGTACTGTAAAAATAAATTAGACAAAATCAAGGAATTTTCAGATAAAATTCTAGTGAAAACACCTGAAAATGAATGTGATGAAGAGAAGCAAACAGAATGTGAAATATTGGCACAACTAAAAGAATTTTAACAAAAGGTGATCCAACAACAGCAACTGGCTGGACATAAACACTGTCTAAAGAAGAAATGGAATTTGCCAATGATGCTTTGTTTAAAAATGATTATATTGTTTTATATTTGTATTATCTTGTTTGTGGTATGTATTTAATTGTGTTGAATCTGTTACCATATTAAATGCCAAAGGCCTATTTTAGACCAAACATATATTAATCTTTTGTAGGTTTTAGTGAGTTTTTGTTGACTTTTTTTTAAATCTCTGTAGGCTACTAAACACAAATTCATGTTGGTGAATTTACAGCTTATATAGGCCTATTTTAATTTATTGTTTAAGAGAGCCTCAATCATGCTATTATTTTAGTAGTAATATTAAAAATTAATAAAATGTGATCCCATTGAGATCCCATGTAGGAATTTGGCATGTCATGCATAACTTTGAGATATTAATGAAAAATTGTGATTTTAATTTTTTTTAAACACATGTATTTTAAGAAATTCAAAATCAAAATTTTGAGTTGGTAACCTTGATCTTTCAAAATGCCCTAATGAGATATCATTTTAAAGCCCGATAAAAACCCTACCAAATTATTTTAATTTTGTTTCTCTATCTTATTTCTAACTGAACAAATTTAATAAAACATGATGGACAATGAAGCTCAAAACGCTCTTTTTTTGAAATTTTGAAAATTTTTAGCTCAAAAACCAAATAAGAAAAAATTATGAAATTTTAGATTTTTTAATGTCTTTGTAGGAACAGCAATCGTGCCAAATGTTATTAAAATCTAAGAGAGTCAGGTCCAAAGATGGATAAAATTTGGATCACTTGACATGCAATGGCTCTATATATAATTCTAAGTTGTTTTGTGAAAATGTGTGTGCATGCATTATTTCATAATGAAATTTTGGGGGATTAACCCTAAACTTCTTTTTAGTAAAGTTTGAAAGATTCGACCAACAAAAAATACAATTTGTATATAAGTAATGAGAGTGTAATTGGCTATTAAGTTGTCAACCTCGGTGGTCTACTGGTACAGTGCTCAATGCAGGAGCCAATGTTGGTGGGTTCAAACCCAGTAGAGGTTGAGGAATCTTTCTTGAGCGATAAAAACTGTTAAGAGCACAAAGCCAAAAAACCTGAAAGGTGTGAAAATACCTTTTCCAGCAGAATTTGTAGGGCCTTTCGTTCTTGCTCTTAGAAAATTCTCATGTGATGATGATATAATCAGTTGGTTCAAAAAGTGCATGTTAAATATCTCAAATAGATTTATTAAGGGTTGTTTTATTAAATTCCGAAAATTTAAAAATGACACCTGGACATGGGAATCAAACCCAGGACCTTTGGCTTAGTACACCAATGCTGAAGCCACTGGGCTATCCAAGAATCGCCCCGTCGTTTTTCAATTTTCGGAATATGATATATAGACGGAGTAATCCTCACTAAAAGCATATATAATAGTTTTGGCTATTTGATTATTAAATATGCAATCCCTTACAATTATAAAATTGTACAAGTGGCATCAATAAGCCAACTACCGAGTCAAAGGTGGCTGCGTTATCTGATAGCTCGTGATCTTAAGAATATCACACATTTGTAGCGGACAATTTCCGCACGTCTATCATAGACTCTGTCTTAAAATATGAGTAAAGAATGACAATGGTCAATAGTTTTGACTAATTGATTCTTGTTTTATTAAGTTGAGGTGATTAACAAATGCATCTTCGGCCCGCTGTGCAAACTGATATTCAGACTTGACTCTTGGGATGAAAAACGTTGGACCACCCTGTTCTGAGGCATCACTCTTGCCAGAGACTGTACCAATGATGCCATTTGTGTGGAGGGAGGGTGGTTTATCCAAAAGGAGATACAACGTCTAAGTTCCACCTTCCTCAGCCCTAACATACTAGCGTAGTTAGTACCTGTGTGTATAGCCTGAACTAGTAGGGAGACGTGGTGCTAAGAAAAAGCAATGTGATTGGCTATAGGTATACTAGTAACTAACCAAACTCAATCATTGTCTACCACTAAAGGTCCTACTCCCAGCCAATCAGAATTGTCATATTTGAACCAAGCATGGCCACAGGAGAGGGGGGATGGCACCAATCTTTTATAAAAGAAAATTCATATTAATTGATATCAAGTACAATAAATAAAAGCATGTTTCATATTAAAATGAGGTTTAAAAAAAAACAATTTTACTCAACTAATATGGTATGCATTTAACAAAAGTTTTTAGACAACAACCATGTAGTTATTAACTTTTTTCCTTTCTATTCGCCCCAATTTTTAAGAAGTAGGCCTAAACTTAAGTTTTTATAAAATGAATATCACAGGGCCTAAGTAGTATTATTCATCAGATTTATCTAAAGATTAATGAAATCATAGGTATTTCAATACCCACCAATAATCAACAATCAAATGAATAATATTAACTCGGATTTAAAGTCAGAGTGATCTTTGGTAATGTGACTAATTGGTCAATTTCTCACAGCTAGCTTGTCAACAATTGTGAATGTGGGCATCAATTAGGCGAGATCTGTACATTGTTGTTATAATTGTTGGTGTCATGAGTAAATTAACCAGTTCAATGGTCATTTGCGGGCACACACGACTGGCTTGGCGCTGGTTTAGTAACATTTACAAACTGTAACTAGATATATATATATTTTACACACATGTAATCTGTAGAACTGTCAGATAGGTCTCAATGTATGGCAATCCACTAGAAGTGCATAGAGAGCTCTCCTCGAGACCAACAGTGTTGTGTTAACAGAAACAGTATAGTACAAGGAGATTGAGGAAGTTTGAAACATATTACTAAGTTAATGTAAAGTATGTAGTAATTGCCCTAGTTTATATCAATTGGATAGATAAAAGTAGGCTAAGGCTGTATCCGAATAGTCCAAGGCTCTAGTCGGACCCTTGAGTATTAGACTTGATGCAGTCTTGATAATTTTACACTTCTCGCAATGTTCATAGTGAAGAGTGCATCAAACTATTCTAACGGCAACACCCTTGGGCCCGCAGTGCTGCTTCCAACTGAAGATCTTAGAAACCATATAAACACCATCCTTATTTAAAATTTTGGAAAACCTAAGTTAGTGCTCCAGCAGACGAAACGATAATAAAACAATTGCCAGTCAAACACCGCAACCGAAACCACGAGAAAAGCACATGGCTGGTGGCCTTCATATCCATGATAACCAAGACTTAGAAGAGGGCTCGAGCAGAGTGCATAGGCATCTTTCGTGACTATTCAGAAAGATCCACACTTGGTCACATGATTGCCAATGCAATTATCAAGGGTATGAGTCAAGGCGATGCTGCATAAGTAGACTATTCGGATACAGCCCTAGTTTAACATATAGGCCTATCCTACATTCAATGAAATGTAGCTACAGTATACCCATGGCTTCTTTGGTGTTGACTGACAACTCACATCTGACAGCTTTGAAAAGTTACCAGACCAAATTATGTATCCCTACGCCGAACCACATGATCTGCAAAAACGTGTGTTTAGCAGCTGTCACTTCTGACAGTCAAAATTTAGGTATATACCTAAATGTTGAGTGTCAGAAGTCAGCTGTGAACTGTCAGTCATAACCAAAGAAGCCATGTGGCTACTGTCGTTAGAACTACAAAAACGGTTGATCTAAACTACTAAACGTTAAGGGAATATTAATCTTATATAAAATAGAGCATTTCTCAATTATTTTCTTTGTTTTGTTACAATGTCTATTATATAATTATTATCATATAATCAAGAAGACAGCGAACAGGTATATGGCCTACCAGAATTCATACAGTTTGGAAATTTTAAAAAACCAAACAATTAAAACAAAACTCACAAAATAAATGTTGAAAAAAATTGTTCTTGTGTTGAACTTGGGTCTTTGGGATTTATGATTCATATTTTCATAAGAAAATTAAATTGTTTATTTTATAGGCTGTAAATATTTCTTGAAATGTTAATTTATTAACACACTAAAGGTTCAATGGTTAAGTTTGTTTGGCTAAGTACCTATACCTTAAATTATTAACCTTTCATGCATCAATAAATTAAATAATAACCTTAAATCAATTATAAAATTTATATATAGATAATGGAAGGTTTGAAAGTTATGTTCATTTCATATTAAATATTTTAAACAATAATTTGAGCTTTCATATTTGGTGTGGATAACTTTGATGATTCCTTTTGAGAAAATGTTTTTTTACAAAAAAAACACCTAGGCTTACCTTTCAATGTCATTAATTCCTTAAGACACAAAATAAACTATTAAAATATAATTAATTAATTAAATTTCAATTAGAATACACACATGACAAATGTGCATCCAAAAAGAAATAACTAATCTCTTAAGTCCAAATTTGTTACAAAAACGATAATTCTTCGTGATATAGTTTGATATGTGCCAGATGTTCTCGAACACATTTAAGGAACATGGCCATCCAACATCCTGTTTCTTGGGCTAGTTTGCTTTTTTATTTTTTCAAAATATCTAAAAAATACATATGCCTATTTTTAACTGTGTATGGCATGTAGTAAATTGTAACACTTCACCATGTTTGTTTGGTTTGTTAAGTTTAGGCCTAGTCGTAAAATATTTTGAAAATAAAAACTAAACAATCTTATATAGGTAGCCTAAAGGGCCTATGATAGGTAAAGTACATTCACCGCCCGAGTTTACTTGAATAACAGCTCAAAAGGTTACTAGAAATAGTTCCTAATGTATCCCTACACCAACAGCTGATATCCGT
Source organism: Timema douglasi (assembly GCA_901482245.1). Taxonomy (NCBI): domain Eukaryota; kingdom Metazoa; phylum Arthropoda; class Insecta; order Phasmatodea; family Timematidae; genus Timema; species Timema douglasi. The sequence goes on along the minus strand of CABEEJ010003527.1, from coordinate 40,061 downwards.
CACTATGGATAGCTGTAATGGAAACATATGGTAATGTATGAAAGTGGTAGTTAACCACAGTAATTTAGCCCAGTATTATTTATATTTGAGGTCGGGCACAAAGATTATTTATCTTTTTACCCCACTTAAAAACAGGATGTATTGACAACCCTTTCACAAAAGGCCTAACAAATATTGCTTCAAAATGACAACAAACGAATTTAAACCATGTGATTAATCATCACACAAACAAGTTCCTTACAATGATACACCCACGCAGTGGATTAAATATTTTGAAATATGATAAAATAATTTATTATATATTAAATAAATGACAAGTATTTTCTCTTTTCCAAGTAAATATGATGCCTATGTATTGAAAGTATTAATGTATGCACTAGGCCTATATTACACATTCTTGATAACATTCCAAAACTAATAATAAGTACAGTAAGCTACCAGTACTTTTAATTATGTTTAAAATGTTGTTTCGGACTGGATAAAAACAAATTATTAAAATTAATGAAATAGACCTAGTGTGAGAAAACTTTAGTTTACATTATTTTAAATGTAACATGCAATTACAAAACGTATCCATAACAAAACTATAATCTTGTCAAAGTGTTGGCAACCCAAAACTGTCATTCAGGTATAAAGCTATGGTGAACAAACCGTAGGCACTACCTACTATTCCTAATGTTTTTAGAGAAGTAAATTATTTTTAACCGTAGGCCTTACTATTCCTAATGTTTCTAAAGAAGTAAATTATTTTTTAAAACATTCCTCTAACTTATCTATAACATCCAAATGGTTTTATTGTGTTGTTTTTTTACACAAAAAAATCTATTGTGCAGTGTTATTTATTCCATAAAGCATAGCCCAAAAAAATGTGTATTTGTTGTTAGTTAAATTATTACCTAAAATGTATATCAGAATGTCCACACAAGACAACTTTGCATGGAAATAACTATTTTCTAAATGTATTAATTAATCCATCCAAAAGTTTATTTTAATCGAAATTTAATAGACTTTGAAGTTTGTGTTAAGTTTGGTTGATTTTTTTTAGAATAAATAAACTTAGATGGTTTGATTATCTTATATTCATAAACACATAAAAGCTTATTTTTATTTAATTATTATGATTGAATACAATTGGTGATTTAGGCTGGATGGATGCACACTGCATTATGTGTTAGCACACGATGGACCAAAAATGTTTGCGTGTCATGGAACATATTTGTGTGAAAGCCCGATCAAACATTTTCTTCTCTCCCACATTATGTAATCCTCAAGATGTAGATTTGTTGTGGGAGTAGTTGGTGATGCTTCATGAAGAATAATAACGTGAGAAGCATCAGAGTTCACCCAATGTTTAAAAAACGGTGGAATGAAAACTTTGTTATGCTAGTCCTTAAGATTAAAATTGTACAATGTTGGCCTCTCCTGCACAAATAGGCTCGAGTAGGCCTACTATATGTTTTCTACATCTAACTTGCAGGTTAAGCCAATATACCCCCCTCTCCAACTCGACAGACTAGTAAACCATATGGTGGCACATATGCAATACAAAATGTTTCACGCAGTTTGCCCCATAAAACATGGGAGCGAGGCAGACATCTGATGAGTAAGCCCAAACGTGTGTTTCCAAGTGCTGTTTTGCTCGATCATAATCATGAATGTTCCATATAGTGTGCAGCTGCACCAATTGGAAACAGGTAATTAAGAAAATTCCACACATCATAACACAAAAATGTTGTTCCATCATGTGTTAACACATAATGTTCGATGCAGTGTACATCCAGCCTTAGTGTATTAAGATTTGATAAGTTGGCAATTATGTAGCTGTCTTGTCAAACTTTTTTTCGTTGTAATTTTATTGAGTTTTTGTCAGAGGGTTAATTAAAGCTCTATGTGAGAGCTCTACTCATTGTTTATTCACTAAAATATCTGTGTTGAAGGGAATAAAGGGGCAAAACAAAAATAATCTGTGTGTTTACAGTAAAAAAAAATAGCATACTTATAACCTAACCTACAAAAATTAGCCTAAGCTTCAAAGTCTATTAAAATTCAGTCAAAATACAAATTTGGATGGATTAATACATTTAGAGAAGTTAGGTCTGCATGCAAAGTTCTGTGTATTATGATAGACAAGATGTAATAAATTAGTTTAATTCTATTAAAATATTTTAGTGGATAACTTAATGCTTTGTTGTGTTGTATGGAATAAATAGCACAGCAATCTAATTTTTTTTTTGTAAAAATATATTTTCCCAAGAGCTAAATTAACAGTGTCACACACTACTAAGTTAGAACCTAAATTTACTTGAATTAATTCCACTTACCCTTGATTGTAGTAAAATTTACTGTCACATTACAATTTGTTCCAATGGTCCATAGAAGTAGATTTTTATTTTTTTGAGTCTTCAATCCTACAAGTTTTCAAGTTTAGTCTAGATCACATTTTCCAAATAGGAATTGGGCATAACACGGAAATGTCACAATACCTTAACTTTAATACAGAAGCTAGTAAAACATAATTTATAATTTAAGATATGTAAACAATATAAAAAAGTTTAATGTTAACAGACTGTGCCTGATATAAAGTCACTGTTTCACTGTCAGGTGATTGATTTATATTTGAACATATACAATATTTCATGATTCAGAAACAAAATAAGCAGTCAGAGCGATTTAGAGAAATAAAAATGTATTATTCAACTTACGCAAGACAATACACATTTGGACAAGGAAAAATTTGGAACTAGTAATTTATCAGTAACGATGCGTAGACTTTTTTCAAGTTTTTGCTAGTTAAGCCAAGGATGTCTCAAACATTCCGAAGAAGTGGCACGACGATTAGGGTCATAATCCAACATTGGACGTAGGAAAGCGGTGAACTCTTGGGCCTCCTTGGAATCCCATTCATACTTATCTGTCAAGACCTCATATAAGCCCCACGGTTTCAGGCTAGGTATATGACGCAATTCACATTTTTTGGTGAAAAACTGCCGTGAATGTTTGCCAGAAAGTGCTATTCTGCGAGGTATTTCTCCCAAAAGCTCAATAATATGAGCTAAATGATCCTCATCGCGACAGTAATCTTCCCCAGAATGAGGTTCAAAGAGGTAGTCCCCTGTAGCGAGTTCAAACGCCATACAAGCTGTACTCCAAATATCTGCTGATGTCCCATAGCCAGCACCTAGTAAAACTTCTAACGAGCGATATTGTCTAGTTTGAATATCTTCTGTAAAATGGCGGTGTACCCAACAAGCATTGCCAAGGTCAGCAATCTTAACCTCTATGTCGCACACTTCCACTGCGGGGTCAGGTTGTGGAGTTTCTTGTTTAAATGAGGTAAGATTTGTAGGTGTAGGGAATGCACAAGTTGAAGAAACCTCTTCACTCTTTTCACTTGCATCTTCTACAATTTTAACTTCCCCGGAAGTGAAAACTTCCCCTGCTCCACAGTTCTGACCAATGATGCACTCTTGATCATCACCAGTTTCATTTTCAATTCCACCACTTTCCTCCCCAGCTTTTCCTGAATGCTCGATGCTATCACAGCCATTTTGGTATTTTGTTTCATTCACCTTAGACTCAATAATAATAGGCACATTTGCATTGCTAATTTCTTTCTCATCTTCTTCATCATCGGACCTATCACCTTGTTGCATGGCAAGGGACTCCACCTCTGTAGTAGAAACGGTTTCACCGTCAGATTTAGACTGTTTACTTTTTTGTTCTTCTAGTTCCTCTATTTGTTCCATTTGCTTTTTCAACAATTCTGACTGGCGTTTTGCCTTTTTCTTCAGTTTCTTTCTCTTGTTTTTAGACATTTTAGCATTTGGGATTGGCTCTTGAAATTCCTTAGGCGCAGTGCTTATTAAAGAAACTGGTAGCTTAACACCCATTGAATGTAATTCAGTGGCTTCGGAGGCTAACTTCTTAACATATGTTTCATCCACACAGAGTAGGACATTTTCTGGTTTAATATCAGTGTGGATGATTTTGCACTTGGTATGAAGATAGTCTAAGCCTTCTAACACTTGTCGTATGATCGACCTGACATTTTGACGAGGAATCCCACGATAATTACTTTTGATTATCAACTTGAGGAGATTGTGGCCAAGCACTTCAAATACCATGCATACATGAACGCCATTAACACCACTGATTTTGAAATCATTTAGCAACTGTACAGTCTTGTTTCTTTTGGGGTCATTAACATCACTGTCACGAACAGCCTTCAGAAGTTTAATTTCATCCAACGCAGTCTCAGTGAAATGAGAAGCACTCTTTACCACTTTCAAAGCAACAAAACGCTTGTCGACAAGATCCCAACATAGCCACACAGTAGAAAAATGACCCCAACCTAACTTTCTGGTTACATGATATCTACCTTGAAAGAAGTCGCCAATTCTAACGGGATGGTAACCACCTTTACAATAATCTTCAGGATCCTCTTGTTCTTCTTCATCAGAACTAAAGTACTCGTCATCATCATCTTCGATGGTTTCGTTCGAAGAAGAATGACATGGGTCCACTTTATTCGAGTCTCGATTTAGAGTTGAACCATGTTCTTCGTTTTTTACTTTTCTTTTACCTGGTTTGTGACGCTTCTTCTTTGCTTTAATAGCAAGAACCCTTCGGTTGACATCCGTTTTAGTGTTCATTCCAAATATTACCTAGTGATAGTAAGGCTAAATATTACAATTTAGTGTTTCATTTTTAAAGAATCAGTCTTGTTTGAGTATGGCGGCCGGTCGCAACACACAAAACTGTTCCATTGCAGATGGCGCAACAAACATGTGATAAAAACAATTGAGGAACAGACTGCAATTTCTAGCGCGAATCTAATTTCCTGCTTAGATTTGGATTTCCGGGAGTGTTCAAAGTTTACGCCCCATCCAAAATGCTGTTAAGTTCATGGTGAGTGTGAACTCTTACTTACTTTCCCTCTTTCATTTAAAAATATTTGTTTCATCCTAATTGAAGTTTGAAGTTAAAGTTTATTACACTTTAAGTTTACAATTTTTTTTTAATTTACAGTTTTAATATCAATGTTATAATAAAATTTATGAATTTACGATCAAATACGTTATCTCCTTGAGCAGCGCTCTAGTTGGAGATCTTACAAATCTAATTTATCAATTTTATTTGATGGTAGACGGTTCTACTATAAAGTAGATACAAAACATTTAAAAATATTTTATTGTAAGATAGGCTATTAAATAACGAGTGAATATGCATATATTAGATTCACATACAATAATCATATATTATAATTCAATACGTTTATATGATCAATTTTCTAGGAATTTGTTGCAGATTTCATTTTATATATAGTCTATAATTTTTAATGTATAATTATACTTTAATAAACTAATTAACATTTCAAAAATAGAATTTTGATATTATATTGAATTAATTAATTTATTTTTTGGATATTTGTGTTCTAAAAAATATATTATTGATAATGTAATTTGAAAAGTATTTATAATCAGATTTAAAAAATTAATTGGAGACAAGACAAGAGGCAGCTATTTGACTTTTTTTTAATAGATTTAAGTTTATTTTTAGAATTTTTTTTATATGTTTTTGAGTGTTTGTGGAAGGTGGGTGTAAATTTGGTAACCAAGAAATGAGAACGTGTTTTTTCTGTAGTATTCTCTTCTATACATCTAATAATATATATATTGAGTTTGTGAAAACCTAAGATTGGTAATGTGTGGTTTTATGTGTATACGTTTTTGCTAGTGATTAAAGCCCCCGTTGGAATTGTAATTGAATGTGTTTTTTCTTCATGCGCCACTAGCGCTGTTTCACAAAATTTTTAGTTTCTTTGTATTCAACGTTTTGAACTGTTGACAATTTCTTGTTTTAATCTTATCTAAAGTTGTGATATCTGTCATTAAATATATGAAAACCGTTGTTACAAGGTTTTACAATTACTCATGTTTCAACCTAAGAAATTATTTTATTTCTATCAGATTATGGGCATAGGACATGATTTATTGAAATTTGTTTAAATGTCGGGTGCAAGTAAATTTTAACCAAGATGGGCGATAGAGATGCAAGATTACAGGTTGTGGAAATGCTTGAAGATATGTCAAATTATAATAATTGGAAATTGGCGATGAAAATGTAAAATGATGAAAGAGTAAAACACCATAGCATCCCAGAGATAACCAACATAGACCAGAGTAAAATACCATAGCATCCCAGAGAGAACCAACATAGACCAGAGTAAAATACCATAGCATCTCAGAGAGAACCAACAACAACCAGAGTAAAATACCATAGCATCCCAGAGAGAACCAACATAGACCAGAGTAAAATACCATAGCATCCCAGAAAGAACCAACATGAACCAGAGTAAAATACCATAGCATCCCAGAGAGAACCAACATAGACCAGAGTAAAATACCATAGCATCTCAGAGAGAACCAACAACAACCAGAGTAAAATACCATAGCATCCCAGAGAGAACCAACACGAACCAGAGTAAAATACTATATCATCCCAGAGAGAACAACCGCGAACCAGAGTAAAATACCATAGCATCCCAGAGAGAACCAACACGAACCAGAGTAAAATACCATAGCATCCCAGAGAGAACCAACATAGACCAGAGTAAAATAACAAGAGTATTCTATTGCAAACAAGATCATTCCAGAGAAAAATACCCGAGCATTCCATTGCAAACAAGAGAATTCTGAAGAAATAAAAAACCAGAGCATCCCAAAGTAGACAAACCAATCCAGAGTAAACCAGAGACCCTTAAAGAACCAGACCAACTCTGGTTGTTTCATAACCGTTTGAAAACCAGAGTAAAACCCAGAGCTTGGTTTGACCTGGATTTTCCTGATTTTATATTCTAGTTTCCTCTTGAGATTTTCACCAGGGTAATTCTTGAAATATTAGGTTATTACAGTTTGGAATGGTTTATTATAATAAAAAGGATTACTTATCGCATATTATAATACTTTAATAACCCGGTAATTGTCAATAACTTAACTAGATAACTTGAATTAAAATGTTTAACATCAGTTTAATATTTCCTTTTCTTTGTGATGTTGGTGATAAATATAAAAAGGTTTTCAAATAATTATAATATGAGTAAGGTATCATTGAGTCTCTGTATCCTTGTGAGGGAAATGATTGTATACAATAATTGATTACTTGCTATTTTGTTAAAGAAAAGTGTCACTTATATTCAGGATTGTATGCACCAACATATTATGGATTACCACAGCTGTTTGGAAATGATTTTTTCAATGGCTGAGCCCAGGTTTTAAGTGAAACTTTAACTAGTTTAGACTATATAATACAACTGGACCTTGGTCTTTATGAAGTGTTAGAAAAAGGAATAAAGAAATTCGAGTAGAAATTGTTTTTCTACTGAATAATTATTTTATTTGTTAGTGATTTGTTAAAGCCATTAGACCTACTTTATTTATTTTTAAATAAGCACCAGACTTCCACAGCTGGATTTGAAAAGTTTTCCCTCAATAATTGGATTCAGGTTTCAAGTGAAACTTTAATTATAATACCACAATGTACCTATTTAATACAACTAGGCCTAGGCTTTTATCAAAAACATTGACCATTCTCTCCAAAAACTATTACATTAATAAGTAGAGTAAAACTAGTACAGAAAAAAGGGGAAAGTTTTACACTCTAGATCATAAGCGTGACAATTAGTTGTAAGAAGGTTCTACATAGCCACAAAGGTTTTAGTTTTTAAACACAAGGCTACCACAACTGTGTGTGAATAATTCAACGAAGAGGTTCATGTTTCAAGTGAAACTTTAATAATTGTAGGGTAAGGGACTTATAAAAATATGCCTAGACCTTGATGGAGTGCTCGAAAAAGGAATTAAAAATGCAAGTAAAAGTTGTTTTTCCACATAACCTCACAATATTTGAATAAAAAAAGCATTGTAAAAAACCCACTTTTCAATTGAGATGACTGGCTGCCGAAATATAGGCTAGGCCTACTTATATTCATTTGGCCAAACTATTCAATCATCAAAGAATATTGCATTAATATTCGGTTTAATACTAATGATCACCATAAGTCTATATATTTTTCATTTATTCATTTTATAGTTCCAGTAGCTAGGCTCTCAATTATTGTTATCTTTCAAAACTATCTCCAATAAGCTCTAACAATCAGTGTCAATAGTTTTCGTAAGTCTAAAACGTTTTTTTTTTAAATTTGACTCAACACATTCTTCAAAATAATTATTAGTTCTTGTTCAAAATGTGGATTTTACGCTGGTTAAAACACTCCTGAATATCATAAATATCTGAATCAGAATCCAATAGCATCACTAAACTTTATTTTAACGAAATCCAACAACATATATTGGAATGTTTCGAACAGTCAGCTGACAGAGTGGTGGTCATGTTGTTCTCTACGGTAATTAACTTGAGGTTTACTCACTAACCTCTACGCCTTAATCGAGTTAGTGAAACCTGAAGTTTAAGCTCAGGTTGTGTGATAACTTAACATTGAAACCAGTAATAAACATCTTAAGCTGAGGTTATAATTTAACCTCGACAAAACCTGATGTAGCATTTATTGGAAATAAACTACAAAAGCATACAAAGAATTAAGCAAGTGAACTCACCTAGGCCCCATTCAGCTGTTTCACTTTCACAACAACATGCCTCTATGATATTCACCGAGCGACTAAAAGAGGAAATATAGTGCAAGAGTGGACTGAGCGGTATCTCGAGGCGTTGTGGGAAAAGTGTGGTGCACACGCGCAAGACTGTAGTGTTATGTTGCAACACGTAACTTGGAACATTCTACTAGCTCCTACGAGGTTCCACTGGTTTCTATCTATCCCCTCCCTTCTCTTCTTTGTTTTGTGTTGACCGTTATTTTTTACCCCTCTTCCCCCCTTTTTTGAGCTAAACTGAGAGTATATAATCGTGTAGTTCAAAATGTACCACTACTCTTGTCAGGATCGTGTCCTCGGACACACTTAGGTGTCCTGGTTGTTTCAGGGAAGTACTAAATTCCTTTTCGGCTTATTGTTCATGGAAATTCCTTTTTGGCGATTAATATTAACAATTCATAAAACTTTATTAAGTTGAACTCTTTCAAATTAGCCTTCTTCAACATGAAACCCCGTAAGGGTTCGTGCGATGTCACGCGTATTTGTGTACATATCAATTTTGAGAGATTAGATGTCTATCACCCATATTAGTATATTGTTGTCAAAGTTAGGACTTGTAACTTATTACTCAAATGACAAAGATAGTTTATTCTTGCGTATGTGATATTACTATATTGTTGTCCAAGTTAAGACGTGTAACTTATTGCCCATATGGCAGGGAAAATTTACCTTAGCGTAAGCAATATTAGTATATTGTTGTCAAAGTTAAGACGTGCTTCTTATTGTTCAAATGGCAGAGATAGTTTATTTTCGCATAGTATATTGTTGTCCAAGTAAAAGACTTGTAACTTGTTGCCCAAATGGCAGAGAAAGTTCATTCTTGCGTATGTGATATTACTATATTGTTGTCCAAGTTAAGACTTGTAACTTATTGCCCATATGGCAGTGAAAGTTACCTTAGTATGAAACATTGGTATATTGTTGTCAATGTTAAGACTTATAACTTGTTGCCCAAATGGCAGAGAAAGTTCATTCTTGCGTATGTGATATTACTATATTGTTGTCCAAATAAAAGACTTGTATTACCTGCGTGGCAGGGAAATATGGTATGTTATTATGATCAAGGTAATAGATAAGTATAGCCCATACGGCACCCAAAGTTTCATATTGTTGTTGTATTGTTTCCTACCCTTTTGAGTAACCTTATATATCACATTGAATCGTAACCGATCATGGTTACTAAAGTTCCCGTAACTTGTTTTTTGCCATTGCTTCATAGCACACATCTATTGTTCAATATTTATCACCAATAAAACTAAAATGTTATTTTTGACATATTTCTTTATATCGAACCTTTATGATACCCTTCTCTTGTACCCGTAATATATATTGAAATATTTGGGATGTGAGTTTATGGAAGCAGAAATTGAATAGACCAGTGTCGGCCTATTCGCTTTTCGTTACTATCCTATAGGCTCCTCTGCAATTATTGGTTCCTTTTTTTTATATAGTTAATGTATGTTGTGCGCCAGCCTTATTCTTTTGGTAAGACTAAGGGCGGTGTTACACTGACATTGAAAGAGTGGCCCTAAGTCAGGGACGGAACTAAACCATTGGTTCATTTTTAAAGTTATCCTTAAATTTACTACGCTCATTTAGTTTATTTTAACAATGCATGGTGGTCAGGGTTCAAATCCCGAATGGTTAAACAAAGAGTACATCTTTCTAAATAGTTTCTCTTTGTCCCTCCCCAAATATATAGTTACATTACCTCTTCTTAAGATATTTCTCATTATTGATACTCTAGTGTCATTAATAAAAATATTAATATTAATTGCACTGTGTGATATATACAGATATGCCGAACTAATAGAGTGGTGGAAAACGGGGGGCGGATGTTAAGTATTTAAAGCATTATTTCTACACGATGTCGAATATGAGTATTTGTAAAATATGGTTGTAGCCTCGTCTACATATTATTTAAATTAAAAAAATGACATTTGGACACGATAGTTGAATTTGGGACCTACAAACTAGGTATATATACAAATTTAATAGTTATATTTCTTTTATAGAAGAAATATACATGTTTACAAGTATATTGTGACATTTACCATTGTCATTTCACATTTTTCACATAACACTTTTATCTACTTCCACACGGTAAACTGCTGTGACATTTTGATGTGCACAATTGGTTTGTTTTCTCACAGGCACACTTTTCGTTTGACACTTTTTTTTTTAGACCATACACTTGCAACTGACATCCTCGGCCCCCAAACTTTGATTCCTTACTCACAGCTATACATTTTTCTGGGATATATTTATGAATTTGTGTGCCAGAAATCTAGAAGTCACTTCTATTAAACTGGGTTGAAATAAATTGATTAGATTTTATGAGTCAATTTTTTACTACTTTTTTTTTGTTTTGTTTGACTTTTCACGGCATACCATCAAGAATAATTGTACACTCCGTCGAAATTGAAAGGTAGCAACTTATTGTCTCAGCCCTTGTGGTATGCAATACTCCACACATGACTGCAAAATCGTTTGCATAACCCGTGTCTAGAGTTAGAGAAAGCCTTAATTTCTTAAATTATTTTTTGACTGTTGGTAAGGAGTGATTGGGGAGGGATTTTGTCTTTTTTCGATGTCCAAATGGTTTGATCTACTATATTAACTTCACATTTTTATTCTATTCCTCATAAAATCAATTTTTCGTTATACACTTAGACAATTAATCATCCTTCTTTCATTAATACAAGAGTTGGAATTCTTTTTTTTAGCTGTTAAAGATTTAACCACGCCAAACATAATTTTGGCAGCAGTGCTACCAACAATTGATTCTACGTGATAACATAAAGCAAGTCTCCCCCTTTTCAAAATCTTAATTACTGCGAATAGCTAATTATGAAATTATTAATGATTAATTATTGTATTCTACACATGTAGTGAGAATAACAAGTAAACTATGCTGGCGGCCGGGGTTCAATCCTCGGTCCCGGCAAAGATTTATCTGATTACCAAACCCTTCCTTCACCTCTGACAAGACATCTTGTGAATGTGGGGAATGCCAGGCCTCCACTGTGGTTCGGATTCCACGTTAAACTGTAGGTCCTTCATTTCATCTCACAATCACCCTACCATTACACATTAGCGTAAGTGCGTATAACCCGAACGGGTAGTAAGACGCAGTGCTAATAATAATAAGTAAAATCTAAAAGATTTGTACTTTATTTTTAAGAAGCTGGATGGAAAATATTATATAATTTAAGGGACACAATCCTGATTCAAAATATTTTATATTATTTCCGGGTGGAAAAAAAATATTTGATAAAATCTTATTCCATTGGACCTATTTTAGTTATAAAAGCGAATTTATTTGTTTATTCAAAGCTATTATGACTGTCTTTAACATTGTGGGACCATAGTTCGATTCCATACTTTATTTAATGTTACAATAACGGCCACAGAATAGCTATTAATAAAAAGTTTTGATAAATACTTTGAATAAAATTAAGATTTAAGTTGATTATAGTTTACTAATAAATTAAATGTATAATGCTAACTGAAGTTACTTTTTGTCAAATGTTTTTTTTACTAAATAAATTATGGAAATCCAAACAATAATATTGGTTATGTTGTCTGCAAGTATTAATATACTAACAGAATGAGAAGGTTTAAATGAATGAAAAGCCAGGAGAAATATTGTTTTTAGTTTACAAGCTTAAAAAAACTTAACATGATATCTCTGCTTCATTTTAAGGATTGGAATGTAAATATGTTTAAGTAAAAAAACATTGTAGTTTTGTACTGTTTTTAAGAATGTCTGTCTGTAGCCAAGGATACCTGGAGCTTCATCACCGACTTCGGTGATTTATTTATATTCATTAGGATGTCTGCTAAGGGAGGATCTCGCATACGAACAGTCAGGGTTTGAGTCTCCGTTAAAGATACGACCGGATCTATTTATATTTGTAACTTAGGATATCTGGAACCACTTAACCGATTGCGTTGTTTTTCTTTTTTTGGTAGGATATTAATCCAGTTATGTTTCAGCATGATAAATCAGGTGTTTTGGAGGAGAGAACATCACTACCTGCTGCTCCAGATTCAATTTTGAAAACGATTTTCTGCAACTGTTCAAAAGGTTGTGGCCAAATGTGTGCCTATAGAAAAATAGGTTCATAATGTTCAGTAATTTGTGGTAATTCCTGTGTCAATGCTACACTAGATTAGAGATGGGAAAAACAGTGATTTTACGATATCAGTGAATACAGTGACTGTGATTTTTCACTGTTAGTATTTAGCTGCTGTCCGAGTAGGCGTGTACAATGGAGTATGGAGTATTTCTGAGTACTGGGTATTTACTCGAATAATCCCATGACATTCGGTTGTTGGTTGGAACTTGAAAGGAGATCTAATTATTTGGAAGTTTGGTGGCTTGCAATGGAATTCGATACTTAAAGACTTAACATAAGCTCTTTCTGTCGGCACTCGGCACTGACATTGACATTATTGACATACAGCTACCTAATCTCCGGGTTTCGTGTTACCTGACTTATGTACAGTCAATACAAAAGTATGCGTTTTAAGAAGTTTAATACAATTGAAAAATAGAGAAATAAAATATGTTATTTAGTATTTTATAGTAAAATGTTATGTAATTAGTGTTATGTGATTTTTTCGTAGCCTACTTTTAAAAAGAATCTGAAATGTGATTTGCTTAGTAAGCTTGCTTTTGAATTTTGCTCTTAACGTCATTTTTACGTAGCAATCTTATACTGTTTTTGATAAATGAGCTCTAAGAGATCACGTGTTTTAAATAGAAATAACACGTAAAACATGCCAGTCAATAAGGTCGATTCTCAATTAGTTGGTAGAAAATAAAAAATAAAAGAATAACAAAGGCCGTGAAGCGAGTATTTATTCGAGTGTCTAGAAAAAGAAGCAATACTAGCTCCGTAGCTCGAGTATTGCGAGTATCTTCGATCACTGATATCTCAATCACCGATACTTTTGAGATCGAGTAACTGGGAGTATCAGTGATCAAATGGTATCGGTGAAAAAATCACAGTCAGTGATATATCGCCCATCTATACACTAGATGAAGACTCTTTAGGTGGACCAGAAGAAGAAATCAGTGTAGAGGAATTCAATCAAGCTGATGAAATTAAGCACATGAATTTCTTACCAGAATATTTGTATTCTAAACTTCAGGAACAAGTTGAAACAGATGTACAGGACGAAAAAGAACATCAACGAAACAAGAAGCAGCATAATTCATAGAATGTGGTGAAATCGTGGATTAGGCCTACAGGGGATACTTCGTTAGAAAAAAAAAAGAGTGCCTTGTATTCTACCTCGAAGGAAATGTAGAAAAGAGTACCAGTAGTACAGTAAACCTTTTAGTCATAGGACCAATAGATAAGGTGATATTGACCTAAAACCTATTTTTGAGACTTATTATGGGCTGTAAAAATCTTTCTGCACAATTAATTGATGGGGAATTTTAATATATTATTTATAACTACTACATGAAAATATATACCAAAATTCAGCTAACTTGGAACTAATCCGTAAGAAACCACTAACATCACCGGACTATAGTACTCTAAAGTAAGGAAAGAAACAATATAGAGGTAGTATACCCTCATTTGCATGGAATAAGAGTGGGAAATCAATTGGGGAAAATCTCCTCCAGTAGACCCGATTGGAGTTCAAACCCTGATCTCCCTATTTTCAACAGGCCAGTCTAACACAAGAATGGCGCCTTAGACCATCCAGCCACTGAAGTGGGCTGTTCAAGCAATGTATATAGCAAGTAAAGTGGCACTGCTATAAGAAATATTAAAAAATAAGGGTTTATTGTTTGACTCATTTAGTGGCAAGTGGTCAGAGTATTGATTTTAGTAATAAACTATGGTAATACATTAGAGATGCTTTGTCGTGCAATTGGTGCAAAAGAACACTGGACGAAGTAAGCTTTATACTTTTAATACTAACAAATTAATGTTAAGACACTTTGTCAGTCTCATCCAATAAACAAAGTCCTAATATATCTCAATTTAATTTTTGATTACAATATTGTTGAACATTATCACTGGAAATAAATAGTTTTATTTATTTGAGGTATTAACGTGCACTTTCTGAACTGACTGATTATATCAACACAGGATAATTTCTATGAGTAAGAGCGAAAGACTATACCAATTTTACCGGGATGGTATTTTCACACACCTTCCAGTGTTCTTAAACATACCACAATCGACAAGGGACCAACGGCTTTACTTCCCCTCCAGAGGAAGTTGCGGTCCGGATTTAGTTTAGTTTATAGTGTATTGGCTGAGTTTTGACACTTATTAATCTACAATGGTAAAAAGATGGTTCGTTGTAATCCTCAACAAAAATATAAATACAGCAGAGCGTCGATAATTCAGACTAATTAAATAAATTAAATAGTCCTGATTAAATACAGTCAGTTTTTATACCAAAAATAAAAAAATAAACAGACAGGATACTTACGAAAATTCGTTGTTATGGTAGAAACATTTTCACTAAATTGTTTTTTTGTTCCTAAATATCACAAATCCTAGAGAGACATAATAAGGCACATCTAACAACTAAAAATGTTTCCAATTATTTTTTATGAACAAGGGTTGAGGTGCGTTTTTTGACGGCCATGTTTCTGATATTGTTACCACTGTGGCTATTTTTACAAATACTTTTTTTTATCAATATTGACAATCAAGATATAGATGTTTGGTTGCTGCAAAGTTATAAGTAATCCACTGGCAGTGTTTGTGTTGAACTGCACACAAAACCAAATACTGTAAACTATTTAATAAGTTTTCCCCTCTACAAATGCATATGAAAAAATTCTATATTTATATGCTGTAGGTACTTATTGACAAGTGAAATCTACTCAAAGTCTAATATTTGTATATTTTTACATTGTTAGAGTGTAAGATAAGGGTACATACCCCCTCCCGCCAATTTATTGGTATGACATCCCAAAACAGATGGGGTTACAAATAAATAGTGTGTAAAAAATATTCTTTATTATACAACTTCTAATCAACGGTACCTATATACATTTGTAATCTTACAAGCCATTTCAAATTCACACATTGAAAGTGTACAACGTGCTGTTCTTACAATAAAGGAAAACGTGTTTCCTAACACAATATTTATACATGTTTAGTTAAAGAATAAAATAGAACAAGATAATGAAATTACTCAAGCTATTTCATGAGCATGTAATGAAAAAAAAACCTTCTATAGTTCTAAAATGATATACAGATGAAGAATGAATTCCAATAACTTAACAAAACAAATATTTCTTATTTTCGTTATTTTCTCAATAATAAGTATAACTAAGCAATAGATAATGCACACTTAATTGGAGCAATATTCATTCTACTTCTTGTCACTAAGTCCAACTCTTATTAAAACACCCCAAGATTAAAACTATAAACATAAAGTAAAACCATAAACTACCTTACATGTGCTACTACAGGTATGTATGAACATCCCATATAACTATTATGTTATGTTAAATAGAAATATACTTAAAAAAATTAATACAAAAGTCAACTTTACACAAATGTAATTTATGTTTCTATTTATGTTCATTAGTTGTTTAGATTAATTAAAGCTCATTTGTTAAGTACTCGAATGAAAAATGCTGATGTATTCCAAAGAATAAATCCAGACACCAAAAGTGTTGGGGTAGGTTAGGACAAGTTAAGTTGGTGTCTGCAATTCACTATCTTATTTACAGTATCCCCATGGCTTCTTTGGTGCTGACTGACAGCTCGTAGCTGACAGCTAAAAGCTTTGAAAAGTTACCAGACTAAATTATGAATCCCTACGCCGAACCAAATGATCTGCATAAACATGTGTTTAGCAGCTGTCACTTCTAACGATCAACATTTAGGTATTATACCTAAATGTTGACTGTCAGAAATCAGCTGTGAGCTGTCAGTCAGCATCAAAGAAGCCGTGGGGCTACTGTAGTGATACTTAGAAATGGCCGTTCATCTTGGAACCTTGCCTACATGCTATGAGGGTCAAAAAAACATAAATATATTAAGGATGTTATAAAATCATTTGCTTTGACAACATTTGGATTGAGTTACTCTTGTTTACACACATAATTAAAATTATGAATGTTTATAATCATATTAAAAACAATGATCCAATGACATAAACAGAAACATTTTTTAACTTTAAATAGGTCTTGTTCAACTTCACATAACAATATAGCTTATCACTTCTTTTAAGTGACTTTAAATGTATCCAAAATAGATACACAAACAACACAAAAACACAATAGAATTATTAAAATAAAATTAATATGCAAAAATTTAACAAATAGCATTACTGACATGATCTAAAAAACACGCATCATAATCAGAAGTATGAAACAAAATCAGGTGATAAAGATTTAAGAAACTAAATAGTATCAAAAAAGACTAAGCATAATTTCACTCAACCACATTTTAAAAGCTAAATTGCCTATGATTTAATTTGTTTTTTATATGAAAATGTCATTATAAAGTGTTTAAAATGTAAATTTTGCATTTTCAATAGCCCTAATATAAATATTAATGTTATAGTAATTATTTAGTAACCATTCGTTAACACTAAAAATTAAACTATTTGATTTTCTTAGAACTAAATAGTGATCATTTGTATCAATTTCATAGTTATATTTATTCAAAATAGATTACTGAAATAAAACATTGATACTTATAAAATAAATTTACTAAAAACAATCATTATTTACTATTATTCCATAAAATAATTTACCCTGCAAAAAAATGTTGGGTGGATTATATGGATTTGACCAAGCAATTTTGGGAAGCAGAAGAAGATAGTTAAAAGTTCAGGTATTAGATTCAATTCCAGCAAAGTTAATAGAGGGCGGGGGTTAAATTCAGAAACCGCTGTTACACATGGGACCCTGAGGTTACGCCACAGGAAACGGAAGAAAAGTGTAGTAAGATAAAACAGTTTTTTTATAACTTGAGTTATCTCACTACTAACAACATGCTACAAAATTGTATCCAACATAATTTTAACAATATTTACACTATATACAAAGGAAATTAGGGGATCACCAGTGTGGATTTTGACAAAATAGTTAAAGAGTTTTAATATTCAGCAAATATTAGAGACAATGTGAAAATACAACAAGAGTGTGTTTCAACTATTAATACATTTTATAAAGATTCAGTTAACAGAACCATTTTATATGGACTTTTAGTTAAGTTTGGGGTAACAAAATTACTTGTCCAGCTAGTTGAGGTATGTTTAAGGTTGAAACAAGGAGATGCACTTTCCCCATTACTTTTTAATCTTACCAGGATACGTAGATGATTTAGCTTTGTTAGCTGTTGCAAAAAATGCAGACATTTTATTAGAAGCTAGCAAGGAAATAGGTTTAGCAGTTAACACTGAGAAAACTAAGCACAAGATCACTCAGAAAACACAGATTGAGGATGAAAATTTAGTGTACTCTAAACAAAAAGATCAAATATTTAGGAACAATTTTAACTAGTAATAATGATAGAATGGAAAGTTGGAATAAAATAAAGTCATGAGCCGCATGCTATTATTCAGTAAGTGGTTATTAACATTTTGCCAGTTGTCTAGAAATATATGACTTAGAACATAGAAAAAAACAAAAACAATAGTTTCACAGGTGGTGGTTTGTAGTTGCAAAAAGTTTTTTACCTTAGATGATGATAAGAAATATTGGGTATAAGAAAACAAAGTGCTTAAAAACATATTTGGTTCAAAAATAGATGAAGCTAGTGTAGGGTAGATGAGGTTACATAATGATAAGTTACATACCCTGTACTAATAACCAGACTTTATTAGTAAACAGGACCTGCAGTACGAATGGAAGATATTGACAGGTAAACCCAATTGGAAGAGAACAGTAGAAAGGCCTAGACACAGTTGAGGGGATTGAATTAGAATTAACCTAAACAAGAGAAGGGTGTGAGGTTTTTTTTTTTTTTTTTAGGAAAGTAATGAGCTTTGAGTTCCTAATGCCATGAAGTAAGACATTAGACATTTTATGTATTTACAAATAAATTGATTGGCAAAAAAAGCCTAATGGCTAAGTTTTCATAAAGTTATTTTTTCTTACCATTTTTATGAGATAATCTTGTCATCTTGATGTATGTATTTGATGAGCTATGTACTAATATATAATTATAGTGACAGTCATCTTAGCTATTTCAGAGAATATTATTTTGTTCAGATTGTAGCCTTGATGTTTGAACTATTGTCTGTTTTACTATGCTGCTCATGTCTTTATAAATTAAATGATCAAACCATTTACTGAACAGCTGTCTTATGTTGACTGTCAATGTGTTGAAAGTGTATTTATTGTTTATCACATGACAAACTCATTTATAAGATGTCATGATCCGGCTACAATAGTCTAAGGTTACTTTACACTGCAAGGAGATACCTGAGATCATGATAGCTGCCATGAAAAGAGGGACCAACACTTAGCGTAGTAAGAATATGTTCACACTATCATGGATGTATGAATTAAATTTTCAATATTATAAAACCAAATTAATATTTAAATGTCAGAAAACACACCTGTTTGGGGAAAGGTACTTTAAATTTATTACAAGGTTAGCAATTTAAAAAGATTATGTTTTAATATATATAGTGTAATATAAAAAGTTTCCTCCAAAAATGTTATTCCATTCATTTTTAATGTAAACACTATTAAAATATATTTTTATAAAAAATAATTATTATATTATATAATTATTATTCTATCATATCAACTAGAAAATATTTACAGAATGTCATTTTTTTCTTCAAATCAGTATCATGGTTTTTTGAAACTTACAAAGCATATAAAAATACATCTTCGCAGCTCTTAAACTAACAAAACTATCAGAAAAACAATGGATTAATGAACCGGTATGTTGTTTCAATATTAGAACAAATTTTTGAGATTTATATACCGGTATGAATATATAATTTGGGCTAGCCAAGAGTAGCACGAAGCAATGCAAAATAAATCCCCACATAACCATTTTACCCAAGTGATTCATCAAAGCTGGTTTTTGAACACCAAACCACTTTTTGTTCCATTGAGTGCAGCACAATAACTTAACATACTCCACCAAATTGTTACTATTCAGCGGTTGCCTAGAACTGTTAATTTTGAAACAAAACAGTGTTAAAATTATGTGTCCAATAAGTTGGCAAATAGGCCTATATTTTTAGATAGTTTTCTTCATTAGTGTTATAAATAAATACAAAATCTGGTAAGAAATATTGCAAAATATACCATTTTCCAAATGACTAATTTATTTGACAAGACTGGTTTGGAAGGAAACCTCTTAAAAACAAATGTTTGACAGAGGATGAATGTCAACTTTGAAAAGTAAATGACTTTAATGGTAGGATGAGTGATAATGAAACAAAACCACACACGGTAAGAGAGAATTATTTCGTATTAAATTAATCCTTGATTGAAAAAAAACACAAATAACATTAAAGAAGCAGTTGTCCCCTATTTGATTAATGTTCTAGATAGAAATAACAAGTGACTGATGATTTTATTGCCAACCATTTTTCTGAGTGTAAAATTTACAATAATTACTTGATGCTGCTTTGTCTTGTATTACAATGAATCATTATACAGCCATTATTGCTGGGATTGTCGGTTCAATTGTTTGTTAAATTATTTTAGCTGTACAGGGTGGGGCAGGAAGTGTTGACACATTAATGTTCACACTGTGGGCCGTTACCCCAGCTTACTGGAAACATATGTTGTTGGTATCCAGTGCAGTTCAGCGGTCAGAAAGGTTGAACATCGATGGAAGTGCTTCACACAATGTTTTACGATGCGGGGAGATCGCCTAGCCACCACAGTCACCTTGCTATTAACAGCTCCAAACCTTTTCTTGAGGGTCATCTTAGAGAGTCATGTTTAGGCGACTCACTCAAGAATAATTAAGGGACTTAAAGAATTGTGGTGTAAGATGAAACAATTCAACAACAGATATTGCACAAAGTTTGCCAAGTTTCGAGGAGCGCATACAGCAGTGTATGGCATATATAATGGTGGCCATCTTAAGGAAATTGTTTTTCAATAAATGAATAATTCAAGGCCATGCAGAAAATGTTCAATCTTTTGTTATTTAAGTTTAATTTGAAGCTTTTAGAAGTTAAAATAGTAAGAATAAGGTGTTATTAATTGTATTCCAACACTTTATGTTTCATTCTGTACATGTTGGAATAAGTAAAACGAGCTGCATAATTATTGAGTTAGTTAAGCATGGCATGAATTTTTTCTGTATATGAAGTTTCCTACTATATATAGAGAGCTATTTACTCAAACTTTATTTTCCAATTAAATAAACAAAGTTAAGTTTCAATTTTATAAAGTGAATTCGGAAGAGAGTACACAGTGAAAATGTTCATAATTTCACTTGAAATAATCTTTTAAAGAATAGTTCAGCAGGCGCCAGAGATTTGAATGTTGGTTTGACTGTACAAACCGAATCTAACACAATGCAAAGAGCTGTACTCATACGAAAATTATGATAAATTTTAGGAAAATAATTGTGGACACACATATCTTCATTTTGATATTAGGTTCTTAAGAAACTGGCAATGACATGTTTAGCTAATATGAATGACTATATTTTCAATGTAATTTGTTTGCACCGTAAGCTCAACTTTATTTTCTAGTTTTGTACTAAGTAAGTTTACTGAGCTATACTTAACAGTTACAGCATTATAAACTTTTTTATTATTTGCTGTGTGTATGAAAATATCAAATTCA
The DNA here is from genome assembly GCA_901482245.1 of Timema douglasi. Lineage (NCBI taxonomy): Eukaryota > Metazoa > Arthropoda > Insecta > Phasmatodea > Timematidae > Timema > Timema douglasi. The sequence continues at coordinate 18,617 of CABEEJ010003527.1, read as the reverse complement.
GTCAAAATTTTCAAAATGAAAGATTGAAAATATGCAAAATTAAGTTTGCATTTAATTTAAAATTCTCCCAATACAGATATATTCTAGATATATCCACTCACAACATAATATTGGCATTATTTTAGCTAATGAACACGATTGTTGCCAACCACAATTCAATAATGTGCAACCATTTTAAAAAAGCTGCCACCGATGTTACATTATTTCAAATGGTAAAATTTCATATTTAAGATTTTTCTTTGGTAGTATTCAGTAGAGAGCTTAGTAATTGTAACTGTAACTGCTCAAGAGATTTATTTTTGTGAGACTTTTTCTTCTTTGATTTTAGACTTTTATCTTTGCTTGATTTTATTTTAACAGTTTTACTCTCATCTACTAGGGTATGCTTATCCTTTGATTTTGTGTGTTTTTTCTTATCCTTGTGATTTTTTTTCCTGTCCTTTTTTTTCTCCAATACAGGTTTGCTGGTGCTTAAATCACTGTGAAGAGGTTCTGGTTTATCATTTTTGACCAATGAAGAAAATAATGACTTTTTCATACGAGACGAAAGATCTTCAACCAGAGAAGATGAAGACTCTTCATTTGAGGGCTTGTCAACACTTTTTTTATTTTTGCTATCACCTTTCATGGGGCTCTTTACTTTTATATTCTCATCTTGGCTTGGCTTTGTTCGAGTTCTAATAAGGCTTGCAGCTCTACTGCTAAGTTCTTTAAGCTTGTCACCTGCACCAGGTATTGATCTAAACTTAAAAGAACTAGACACGTTTGCATGTTCAAAATCACTATCTGAGCCACTTTTGTCAGGAGAAAAACTCTTGATTTGGGTTGGTTTTGAAACACTGGATAGTTTAGGGTTGGAAGGTTTTTTAGATAGAGTTTCACTAGATAGTTTAGGGTTGGAAGGTTTTTTAGATGGAGTTTCACTAGATAGTTTAGGGTTGGAAGGTGTTTTAGATGGAGTTTCACTAGATAGTTTAGGGTTGGAAGGTTTTTTAGATGGAGTTTCACTAGATAGTTTAGGGTTGGAAGGTTTTTTAGATGGAGTTTCACTAGATAGTTTAAGGTTGGAAGGTTTTTTAGATGGAGTTTCACTAGATAGTTTAAGGTTGGAAGGTTTTTTAGATGGAGTTTCACTAGATAGTCTAGGGTTGGAAGGTTTTTTAGATGGAGTTTCACTAAGTTTTTTAATCGGTGACTTTTTTGGACTTTTCATCACATTTTGTTTTGAAGGTGAACTGTGTATTTCTGAATCAACGCATTCAGTCTCTTTAGCCTCTGACCCTTCAATTCCACACTTGTTAAAAGGGGTCAATATTTCAATGTTTTCTATTGTTTCTTTGGACAATGATCGATTGAGTTTGGAAAATCTACTACCAGAGTTACTTGAGTCAGAACTAGCCTGAGTTTTAGATGCATCTTTTTTTGTGGGAGAAGATTTTGAATCAATTTTTTTTAAATTTTGTTTGAAAGGTGATAATTTTCTTTCAGAATTATGGCCCATCATATCAGATGGCTTTTCCTTTAATGGATCTATCTTTGATTTTATCAATTGAAGCGATAGTCTTTTCTTAGCATAGAATGTTCCTTCAAATCTATTTTCACTTTGTATAGGAGGTTGTGAATTTTCTATACAATCACTATCAGAATGATTAGACATTGGATTGTCTAAAATGTTTTTATCAGCCTTTGGAGGAACACTAGACTCAGGTTTTGAGGGGCTTTCCTTCAAAAACAGTTTTAAAGATATATCGTTATCAACATCTCTTGGACTAAGCTTTTCTGTACTTTTGTGGGGACTATGTTGCCTTGCTGGTGACAATTTAGAATTATCACTTCCAGAGTCTAGATTTGTTTGTGTGCCAGGCGGCACGGGGTTATCTGAGTCAGAAGAGCTACCATCATGAGGATCAGGTGGCGCCTTATTAAAAGATTCTCGAGAGTTTTGTTTGGAAGGTGACTTTATCTTTACAGCAATTTCAGTGTTACTTGGTGAAAGAAAGCCACTGAGTCCTTCTATTCCTTGACCTCTATGAGCGCTTGTTTTTGGTGAAGAATCGGTTGGCTCAAGTTTATTTTTGGATGGCGATTGAGATGGTTGTTTCATCCATTTTAGGGATGGGCGCGGTAAAATTCCCGATATCATTTGAAGTTTTTGTAGATCGCGTTTGCTCTTTTTACGTTTGCGATCCTCAGCATTTGCCATACCAGAGCTGTTGAAGTACAGAGGACTTGTGTATGTTAGAGGAACATTAACCCCAGATTTAACTTCCTGTTTATCTCCAATCAAGTGAACTAAGGGATCTGCGCTCAAATGTAAGCTGCTTATGTCATTCAACTCATGTTCACTGTCTTTTTCTCTTCTTAATTTTATATCACCTTTTTTAATTGGAGAACTAACAGTTTCATTTGTTGACAAATTTGTTTTGTTTACATTCTTACTGTCTAACATTCTTGCAGGTGAAGCAACTAAAGGTTTAGGATCACCAAATTGTTCATTGACGCTTTGTTCAATTTCCATATTTTTCTTTTTCTTCTTTTTCTTCTTATGTAAATTAACCTCATCTTGCACACTATCTTTAGCTGGTTGATTCATTAACTTGCCGAGCATATTTTCTGTAAGAGTAAATAGACCACTGTCTCTATCCTTACTTTTCTTTTTCTTCTTTTTCTTTACATGAGTATCTGTTGTGACAACACTAATATGTTCAGATGCAGTTTTGCCTTCATTAGATTCAGAATCAGAAAAATGTTTTTGTGCAGGTGCTGGTTTTACCTTGATTTGTTTATCACCAGAATTTTCTTCCAAATAATCTTGAGTATCTAGAATTGATGAAGGCTTTACTGCTTTCTGCTGTTCAGCCTTTTCATGATGGTGTTTGTTCTTTTTATGTTTATGTTTAGAATAAACTTCCTGATCATTCATCTCGCCAACAAGCTCTGTTCTTTTTTTTGTTTCATCTTTGCCTTGCAAGTTTGTTGACAATTCTATATTTACACTTTCTATTATATTGTTTATAGAATGGGAGACATTGTTTTTCTCTTCATCTTTATGATCTTTCTTTTTTTTCTTTTTTTTCTTTTCGAGTTTAGAAAGTGAGCTGATAGGATCTATATGATCATCTGTATTTTGACTTTCAGTTTTCTCAGTATTTATTTGCTTATTAGAACTCAATAAATGTTTGTTTGGTTTATTTTCTCTCTCCTCTCTTTGAATTTGTGGCTCTAGAGTGTTTGATTCACTCACTAGTGACTTATCTAACAAATTTTTCACAACTGGATCAAGAGCAAGGCTCTTTGTAAAACATGACAAACGTTCGTGATACTTTCTTAACAAATCAGATGGGTCTTTTTCTACCTCATCTTCAGGATTTTTTATTTTAATTTTTTTATGTTTGTGTGGTGACTTCAGAGATTCACTTGTTTCTGTATTTGGCATAATAGAGTCTAATATAAGTTGTTTATGTTCTTTGCTATGTTTCTTCTTGACTTTGGAAGGTGAAGATATAGCTTCATTTTTTACATTCCCTATATCTGGAAAATCAATTACATTTTGTGGAATTATAGCTTGTTTTTCTAGATAAATGTTGTCTTTTAAATGTCTTGATTTCTTGTCTTTTTTTCGCTTTTTTGTTGCTTTGGAATCCAAATTATCATCTTCATATTTGCGCTTGTTTGTTTGAACAGAAGTCGCTAGTTGGGGTGATTCTGTGTTTGATTGAATTTCTTCCTCCATGTTTTTTATTTTTTTATTTTTCACCTTAAGTATGTGAGGGTTACTTTCTCCTTTGGCAATAGATTCTTCTTTACTTTTTGTGCTAAAAAACATAAACAAAACAAAACTTAAAAAATCAACTAGCATATTTAATATTAGTCATCAGTGTTTGTACCTTTGTTTCTCATATAAAATAGCTTAATGTTGTGAATTAGTAAAGCATTTTAAACAGATTTAGACTAGAATGTTAATTATAATGTTACATAAAAAATAAAGCAGTTTTTACCAAATACAAATAATACCAATGAAGTGTATTGAGCCTAAATAAGAGACACAAATTAGAATTATAGATTAAAACTTGATTTCCTAATACGTTAAATCAACAAGTTTCAGTTTAATAATATTTATTTTGAAATGTATCATAATTTAGAAACAACTAGGATAGTAATATGATACTCTAGTTACAAGTCGTGAGCTACCATAGGAGTTGAAACTGCTGATAAGCAGATCAAGCATCAGTATTGTATGTAAGAAGTAAAATTATTTTAAAAATACTAGTGTAAATATAAGTCTGTTCCTAACGTTAATCATTATCAACTATGTCTATCTTGTGGCCAGGTCAGTTTATTAAGTCTCCAGCTCTCTATTCTTCCTCTTTCAATCAGTTACACTCTTCTCCTCTCACTTGCACAGGTTATGGATCTGAGCCTTCCTTCATCTTTCTTGGCCTCCCTTGCAATATTTTCCCTATACACTTCATCTCCATAATTTTCTTTGGTGTTCTCTCTTTTTCCATCCTCATTACATGACCTTAATATTGGTGAGAATTACAAAAAAATAATCTTTCATACGGATTAAATAAAAACCCTAGTTTCCCTGTTAAGACAGTGAAAAGCGTTGGGGTATAATAAATTATAAAGAGTTTTATCAGTTTTTGATAAATGTGGTATATTAGGGTGAAAGACCAGAATAACCTACTTTTAAAAAAGGGCCATAAGCATAGCTCTATCTTTAATAAATTCATATCAAGGGTGGAAAGTCAATATCATATCAACTTTTGGTTCCTGTAGAATATATATATATAATACTTTTTTGGGGGTATATAATATATATAAATACATCCTTCACAGATATTTCAAATCTTTAATGTAGCTTAAGAAGTTAGTAAGGCTTTAAAAAAAACCTTTTTTTATATTAATTTACACAAATGCTTCAATATAATAATTTATATATTTTATGTGAATTTTATTAGATCTTATTGTACATTAATTAAGAGTATGCAGAGGGGTGAAAATAAATAAAAGTCAAAATTAGAAATAAGTATTTAAATCAAATTAAATGTACTTCTATGCTGGCGGCCGAGGTTCAATCCTCAGTCCCAGCAAAGATTTATCTGATTATCAAACCCTTCCTTCACCTCTGACAAGACATCTTGTGAATGTGAGGATTGCCAGGCCTCCACCATGGTTCGGATTCCATGTTAAGCTGTAGGTCCTCCATTTCATCTCACAATCACCCTACCATTACACATTAGCGTAAGTGTGTATAACCCGAACGGGCAGTAAGACGCGGTGCTAATAATAATAATAATAATAATAATAGTAGTAATAATAATATTTTAGATATGTTAAAAACAAGTTAGTATGGTAAAATTCAACAAACAGTGAGGCTCTCAACTTAGTGATTTATTCTCAAGATGTTTGTTATCTATTGTAAGTTCAACTGTCACCGGTCAGCTTGTAAGTGTAGAGTCAAGTATCTGAAATGTGAGGTATTTCTTGTGCAATTCACACGGAGGCCCATAACTGCTGATTCCAGTGGGAGGGCATTAAATCTGTGAGAAGAGATGTGCAAGCATCGCGTGGTTTTGGATTAGGTAGATATAGGCCGTTGATTGGTGCTTAACGCTGTCATTGAAATCTCCTAGTTGATAGATTCTAGCTAGTGTGTATCCTAGAGAAGAGCTCTGAGCAGTTGGTTCTAGATGGTTGCCAAAGTGTATTAAGATGAGTCTGTTTAGCGATGGCGCGCCTCATGCACCATGAGCGTAACCATGATTAGGACATTGGTTAGACAATGGTTAAGACAGTGGTTAGAGAGTTGTTATCCCACTGCTGCCAAGGGAAGTTTGGGATCTTAAGCGATATGTTGATCGGGGATGGGTGAATGACTCGTCAGAAGGTGTCATGAGTTTGATAGCAATGTATTAGAGCAGATTGCTTTGAGAAATAAGACAACAGTAGTGTATGTGATTGTGTTTTCTTGAGTTTCTTACTTACAAAATGATAGCCAGCCGTCACAAATATTTTGGTGAAGACGTGTAATAGTGAGCCTGCAAAAATGTCGGCCAGAAGTGGGATTTGTATACACAGTGAGTAGAAGTCAGGCCGGCCCCCACATCCATGTATCAGAGACCCAGAGATCACTCCCGGTTCCCATCTTTAGGTATGAAATAAAAATGAATCGTGGTTCAATGTATATTTTACTAAATATTTTAGATATATTATTTGAAAATGGCTGTTCTGTAGTTTAGCATGTTAAAAGATTTAAGATATATTTTAAGTGAGCCTCTAGTATCATGAAATTACTAAGAACGTTATGATTTGAAAGTACTTTTGAGCTTATTTTTTATAAATTTTGTAACCATGAATGCCAGTTTGATCCAAATAATTATAAATCTCAATAGTTCTGTGCTCCTAGCAGATAACTGATGTATATATCTAATAATTCTATTTTGAGGAGCAGACAATCCCTTTAGCCTCAACTTTGTTGCAAAACACCAACTATTGCTCATATTATATTAGATGAGAGTGTACCAAAGAATAATAAAAATTTGTTTGACTGGATCAGTTAAAGCACATCTGCTTAGTATTTTTGAACTAAATGGTTCATGTAACTATCCCATTAGAGAAGCTTGTCCATAGTTAGACTCAGGTATGTAACAGAGCCGGCCAACTCTAGGGTCTCATTTTTATTATTATTGTCTTGTCTATAATTTTACTGTGGCTTTGTTTTGAAAATAATACTTTTCTTTTACTAAACGAGAGTTTGTTAATATGAAACCAACAAAGCAGAGGAGGGATGGATATCCGATTAAACACTGTTTAGTAAGTGTTATAATGTATATTTTTAATATATAGGCACAAATTGGGACAGTGTTAAGCGAATAAACAAATTCATTCAATTCTGACAAACTCTACATCAAATGAAGTCATGTTATAAATTACCTTTGCAATTTTCATAATATCATCAACACAATAACATTATTTAGGTGTGTGTTTATTATTATTTTAGTTGTTTCCCTTAAATTAAGCGAGCAAACTAAAACTATTAATATTTGGTTTGTCATATGAAACAAATTGAGTGGTTCTTAAAGAGTACTTCCAAAAAGAGAGGGGATATTAATTTTATTTGTTTTTGCTTGCTTTTCGACTGGTATATTGTAGATCTGTGAGCATTTAGTGTTCAAATACAATGAGAGAAAATGTAACTATCAATTATTATTTTTGTGTTGCAAGAAAAAAATTTTCTTTAAAATTAAACTTTACGGTATCAAATGTTTAGTTTTAAAATAACATGTAAAACATTCCACTTATTAATCAGTTCTGAAGATAGAATAAAATGACAAATAAAATAATAGGCAATGAATACTGTACTAGTATTTTGTTTAACAATCAGGCTCAACGAATGACTCAACACTATCAATGATCGAAGTCTCCAAATTGGGTCTACAGTTACCACAGGTCGGCAACTTGGAAGTCCTCTCGTCTGTGGTCCGACAGGTTGTCCTACACAGCTACCACAATACTACTTGCCCCCGTTTACAATACCCATATTAGCTCTACTGGAAATACAGGGAATTGAAAACTACTATAATTCTCAGTATCAAAAAATATTGGAATCTAATTCTTACAGTTGACACTGTGTACAAAGATAATTGGGAAATTCTTTACTGAACCGCCAAGATCCTAATTTAAAACCAGGCACTCATTATTTCCCTTATAATGCCTCCCAGCAATCCTCTTCTATTAAAGATTCCCTTCCACCTGAATTCCTAATCTACACTTGAGGTTCCAAATTACACACACCTTCACTAAGTCACCACAACATTTCCAAAATTACCTCATTTCTCTTACCTGTCCAGAATTCATATTTGAACTCGGCAGTTACCAAATCTCCACTTCTTTGTCACAGTCTAACTATAGCAATCTGCAAAACAAATCACTCCCAAACTTCTGATATTAATAAATAATGTCCAGCCCCCTCCTATGTTTCTTTGCGGCTATATATAGTATACCCCTTAACAAACAGCCCCCGTTCACCCAGAGGGTAGTGTGTACCTTCGTGAATGTTATCTGCTTCAAAAACATTTTCAAGAACAAGACATACAATAAAAATAAACATAACAACATTACCTTTAAAACTATTAAATGTCTACATTTTTTAATATTTACTAACGCTCAAGAAACATTGCCATTATCACAGGATTATCCTTCCTGGTTCAAATAACTGTAATATTAAGGTTTTAAGTCACATCTCTAAGGAACATCCTAGATTTTAGACTAAGGAGGTATAAAACCCAAGGAAGGGAAGATGAAATTTCTAAAGTAAATAGATTTAATTCTAAATGAATATAAATGTACCTGATCAGTTTTCCACGAATATATGGCAGTCTTCCTGTCATATCAAGTACCGTTACTTGAAACGTAACTTGTTGGCCAATTTCCACAGTTTGGCCAACCCAATCTTCATTAGGGATGGACACATTAAAAACTTTGTATACCAAACATCCTATGTGGGTCGAGCTTTTCTTGTTAACAATGCCTGCACAAAAATAAACCATGTGTTATGAAAGGCCTGTCTTCACAAGATTGTCTTATGTTATCAACCCAATCATAGGTGTGTTTTCCTAGTTTCAGTCAAGTGTGAGTGTATGAAAGGAATACGGTATGGGGGAGCAGGAAAATAAAGTAGAAGTGAAATAGTGCGGAATTAAAATTATCATGGCAAAGTGTGAAGTTATGGTAATTACAAGGAAGTGGATAAGGCTTAATAAATCTATAAAGTTGGATGAGCAACGCTGAGAAAGGTAGAGAATGTAAAATATCTTCAAAGTGTGAGAGTAGAAAGAATCTAATATGAAGAGGGCAGCAGATAGAGTTGTATGGAAATGAGAAGTGGTTTAGGGCGTACTATGTACTCATTGACACATATGTAGAAAAAAATGTGGAAAATGGATGTAAGCGAGACTCGGAAAGTGGACACTATGGGAATGAAGTTTGTGAGGAGCAAGTCAGCCGCCACGAGGAGAAATGGGATAAGGAATGAAGTTATCCAGGAATAAATGCGGTATATGAAATGGTAGAGAAAGCAAGACTGAGATGGTATGGGGCGTGTAATGAGAATGGAGAAGGAGAGGATGCCAAAGAGAATGATGGAGATTAAGTATATAGGAAAAGGACCGCAAGGGAGGGAAACAGAGATGGGAGGAGCATATAACAAAGTGTGTGAGAAAATAGTGGGAGTAATTAAAGGAGGAAGAATGGTGGAAGATAATTGACCCGGCCACAGGCTGGAAACGATGATGATGATGATGATGATATAAGAAAACAAAGTTGACTTTGAAGTAACCTTGAAGATGTCCACTAAGCCAAAAATAGCTAGTGCTTTTCTCTTTCCCCTTCAAAAACAAAAAAAACTTTAATTGAAACAATTTTTTCTAGCGTGTATTCAGAATATTCCTGGTGTCTCTATTATATAACATTTCCAAATTTTCATTAAAATTTTAATTTCTATGACATTTTAAAGTTTTCCAAATTATTCCTTTATTATATTAATTATTAAGAGTATTAGTACAAATAACCATTTTAGTGGCAATCGTGTTCTACATTATTTGAAATGATTAAGATAAAATATGTTTCAACATCATTAATTATAAATACAAAAGTAATAATAAAATATAACTCGTATGTTACAGCTCATTGTCAGGTTTTAAAATGAAAAATCAAAGTAATCACTGGACTACTAGGATTTAAATAAACTATTATTCAATATGAATATAGGTGACCTGGCGGTCTAGGGGTAAGGTGTCAGACTTTTGTGCTGGCAGCCGGGGTTCAATCCTTGGTCCCGGCACAGATTTATCTGATTACCAAACCTTTCCTTCACCTCTGACAATACATCTTGTGAATGTGGGGAATGCCAGGCCTCCACCGTGGTTCGGATTCCACGTTAAACTGTAGGTCCTCCATTTCATCTCACAATCACCCTACCATTACACATCAGCGTAAGTGCGTATAACCCGAACGGGTAGTAATAATAATAATAATAATAATAATAATAATATGAATATACTTTTTTTTTATGATCTGAAATGGATTGATTTACAATCAGTGGGCCTAATCAATTATTAAATGGATTATCAGAGTAAGTTTTAATTTAAATTTTTCCTAGTATTAAATATTTACTCAATATTTGAAGTGTTTGTGTTGGGTTTCTTACCATTAAGATGGCAGCCAACTTCGGGTGTGAACACATAGAAATCTGCTACTATGTCGATGTGGATAAGGCTGTCATCATACAGGATCAGTCCTGAACTTGTCTGGGTCTTCACATTCTCATACCCGAGGAGAATGCCCTTCAGTCTAAAGAATATACCATCAACATTAGATATCTATTATGAGGAGAGAGGAGGAAAAAAGGGTATTCTAAGAACAAGGCCTGAGTAAATAAATGTTTTATTTTATAACTTTTTAACTTTAAATGTTTGATATTTAGCTCAAGCTAAAAAAAACCTCTTTTTTGTGTGGTATGAACAAATCTTAAATTTGAAGCCAAAGCGTATTTTTTTCAAGGTCAAAGTTTACATCACAAAAACTCATTTTTGACCACTTTTAGAAATTTAAAATCTCATGAAGGGCTTGGAATAACTAGTCCACTTTTTTTTTGTATAAATGTTTATGAATACTTATTGTGTAAAAAAAATAGGCTTGTTACTCTGACCCCTTCGTAAGATAAGACCACCAAAAGTAGTCTTAAGAATCCAGTTTTACAAGGTTAAAAAACATGCATGTGGGGGGAGCGGTAATTCTTTTAAATCATGTAATCTATAGTAAATATTAACAACTTTCAAACCAAACAAAATGTGATTTTTATTCAAAGGCATTTGGGAACTAATTAGGGTTTAGATTTTTTTTTAAACTGCATTTAAAGGAACAAGTAAGGTGATCCAATACTTTTATGCTTCATTTTCATCAGAAAAACAAATTCCATGGTAAATATGTTGTATTATTATGCTTTTTTCATTTTATGTTATTTGGGTTGACCAGAGATATATATGGAGCTCCCTGCTGTGACCCATTTTCTGAGCACATAAAGGTGATCACAAAAACCCTTAGAATCATAAGTAAAAATTTGTATTTGAGAAGCCCAAATTTGAAACTTATTCCTGGAAAATCTTTGTGCTCTAGATGTTTTAAACTTCATCAAAATTCAGTTTAAACCTATGAAGATAAGTACTATGATGAAATAATGTGTTTTAGTTGAACCAGTAAGTTAAGCATGTACTGCCCTTGGTGTGTCGCCTGTGAAGGGTGCCAAACTACAATGTGATCGCAAATCATCTGCTTTAAAAAAGAAAGTTTCAAAGATTACAGAATCCGTCACACATAAACTGAATAAATATTTTGTTTGCCCTCTCTCAATTGCTCTAAATTAAGAAAACAATAGTTCATGCCAAAACCAGTTATGTGATAAGTATTAAAAACATAGGAATATGTAAGTTTTAAATTATTCCTAATGCTTTCTTTTTCAAACACAAGCTTTTAAATACATACTGGTTCCAAAGTAGAGATGAAAAACATTCCTGGGGCCTAAAATTTCCCAAAAAACCTTGAAGTGGGGTATTTGAGGGCTTTAATGCCAATAAGACAATATCTTTTCTATTTGCTTCGGCCTTACTTAGTAGGAAGTTTTGAGGAAAAATTTCTCCTAACCCTAGTGATTTCCCCTGAACATTGTTTGGGAGCGTAGACATATCCTGAATCCCTGTTAAAGAGCCTATTAGCTTAAAAGTGTTTCATAACTTTTTTTTTTCTTTTTTGAACTATTTTTGGCATTTAAAACTTACAATAATTACATAAAACTTATTTTTATTAAAAGGATTAAAACGTAGGCCTATTGCAAAAGTTGTGCCGCTTCTGCACATTTTTGAAAGTTTAGACCCTTATAGCTCCCAAACACCTTTGGATAACAAAGCAATTTTTTGTGTTTTAAAGCTGTTAGAATGAAGTTTAGATCACATGATTGTAAAAAAAATTACCCCTTCCCTCATACCTTTTTTTTAGCTTTGAAATCTGGATTTTTTTTAAAGACAACATGACTGCTTTTGTTCTTCCATGCTATTCATGGCTTTTTAAATTTCCAAAAGTGATAAAAAAATTAGTTTTGTATAAACTTTGACCTTGAAAAGATATGGCCGGTGACCTGGAGGTCTAGGGGTAACGTGTCAGACTTCTGTGCTGGCGGCCGGGGTTCAATCCTCGGTCCCGGCACAGATTTATCTGATTACCAAACCTTCACCCTACTATTACACATTAGCGTAAGTGCGTATAACCCGAACGGGTAGTAAGACGCGGTGCTAATAATAATAATAATAATTTAAAAGATATGCTTTGGCTTCAAATTTGAAATCTGTTCATAACAAATAAAAAGAGATTTTTTTGAGCTTTCCAACGAGCTAAGGTTATAAGCTCTGTAGCTCTGATAGGGAAAAAAACCCTGAAATACAACCTTTTTGTCGTTTGCCACTAAACAAATAGCCTACAAGGGGTATATTATTAAAAAAAAGTGTATATATTAGATCAAGGAGGTAGGGGGAATGCACAAGCAACTTTTCATCAAAATCAAAAATGATAATGCAACAATTATTTTGAAAATTTGTTGAATTAAAATGGAGTGAGCCTGTACTCATCAAAATACATTGTTAGGATAATCAGGTCTCGTAGATTACAGTGGGTAGGACATGGAAGTGTGAATGGGAGAGTATAGAACCTTGTCCAGAGTAATTACGGGCAAATCCAATGGGAGGTGACCTTTGGGAAGAGCCAGACGCAAACTATGGGTGAACAACGTTGGAATGGAGCTGAAAGAGATATGGTGTAATGGGGTGGACTGGCTAAAACAAGAGCTCTAGATAGGGACAAGGTGTAATGGGGTGGAATGGATAGAAAAAGCTGTGTCTAATAAGGTTGACTGGATTGAACTAGCTCATGGATGGGTGGCGTACTTTGTAAATGCAGCAATAAACTTTTGAGTTCCTAATGCTATAGATTAAGTACCTAAGTTAATAAGTTAATGAGTGAAAATATAGGGGTAGGAACCATAATTTTATAGTATAGATTTGCTAAGGTTTGAAAGCTATGTTTGTATCAAGTAATAGTTATTTTAAACCTTAGTTTAGGCTTTTATATTTGTGACGTACCTTATTGATTAAATAAAACACAATAAATAGGCTTGATTGTTTAAACAATGCAGTAACTTAAAATGTCTATCAGAATCCATGTAAGTTAAATGAGCTTTGCATGGAAATAACTAGTCTCAAATTTCACCAAAATTTTTATTTTGATTGAATTTTAATAAACTTGGAAAGTAAGATTAAACTTAAGGCCCAGACACAGACTCCGTATCCGTAGGTCCGTAGTCCGTGCTCCTGGTCCATAAGAAATTTTACTCGCGATTACAATCTCAGTATCCGTAATCACGTGACCGTTTCAACCAATGAGATAGTAAGAGACTTCATCCAATCAACTAATTCGAAAGAAAATAGTCTACAGCACGGAGCATGCGTCAAGCAGTCAGCTGATCCAAGAAAAAGAAACCAAAAACAACTTTGTTGAGAAAACTTCCAGTATTTATATTAAAATATAGGTTAAGAACAATCACAAGAAATATATTTATAACTTTATTCTAACTATCAAACTTAAAATAATAAGTGTTTGCAATAGCCTGAAAATGCTAAACAGATGTAGGCCTACTAATATTTTGGATGGAAAATCACTAGTATCCATAATTTATCAATTACAAAAAATTAAATGATGCTAGTAAATGGAGAATAAACAAAATAGGGGTGTTGAACCTACAAAAGCAAAGCTAATATTTCTGAGAACTTGGGTATTTCTCAGAAAACACTTTCCTAAAAGCCGCTCTTCCCCGGGTGTTTAGATTTTTAGAAAAATGTTTCTGAAATAGGTCCGCGTGTAGCCATCTTTTCATTTTGTATATGTTTCCCTTGCGGCGGATTCTATCACTGCTATTTTTTCTTTATTTCAAGGCGCATGCGCATATTTACTCGGCTGTGATTGGTAGTCCGTATAAAGTTAAAGTTGGGCGACTTCTACGGAGTAAGGACTTACGGATAAGGACTCTGTGGCCAGAACAATCTAATATTGTAGCATCGATTTCTTACGGAGCACGGACTACGGACCACGGACCTACGGATACGAAGTATGTGTCTGGGCCTTTAGTTGATTATGTAATTATTTTAGTTATCCTGTGACTTAGGAAATTTCATTTTTTAGTCTCATTTATTTCTTTTCTAATTTATGCACCATTGTACACTGTGTATAATGATTATATATTATATGTATTTTGTGTAACGTCTTCTTTCGAAATATTAGATCTTTTATTCATTTTTTATTTTAATGAAGAATTAATATTTGGCAACTAATACTATTTGGACATAAAAATAAACATTTAAGATGGGTTTATTTAATGTCTACACTATTTGGAGGGTTTATTCCAAACTTTTAATATGTTTGGCGGGTTTTCTGTAGCCAATGGAAATTTGAAAAAACACAAAATATACATATTAAACCTATAACGAAGATTATGTTAATACTGTAAAATGTTTTAAAAACTAAACCGATTTAGTTGTGTTATAGATAAAAACTATGTTTTAGTTTATCTGACCTAGACCATAGCTTTATAAAAGAATATTCCTAACCTATGTAGGTTACTAAAAGTTAATACGTACTTACTTTATATCATATTGGTTTATATTTAAATCCAATTGACTGCGAATAGCACGTCGTATATCGTTCAAATCATAGGGCTGAATACCAATATGACGTTCTAATCTTTCGCATCTAACACGTGAATTTGGGTTTTTAGCAAGTTCTACTAAATCACTTTCACTACATCTTATTTTGATTTTGACCATGTTGATATTCAGAATGAAAGGCGCACTTTTTTGACCAAAAAATGTTTAAAAAAAAATCAAAAGCTAAAAAAAACTAGCAAATAAAAGGGGGCGGAATCTAATACTGAATTTTTTTTTAAATAATACAAGAAATAACATTCAGATTTATGTAAAAACAACAAACCCATTTTATCTCAAAATCTATATAATATTCAGCAAACCTATTTCACTCCTTTCTGGTTTCGACACAGCGCTTAAATGTTTACAAGACTTTTAAACTCTCTATTTGCATAACTAGCCACAATATCAACAGGCGCTGTGATCGCTATATTTTTGTAATCTACGTGGTAAATCGTTGTAAGCAGATGTTTATTATTGTTTTATATAAACCCTCTAATGAATCCTTAGCTTACATATCCTAATTGTTTTAATTTAAAATCTAGTACAATCTATGCTGATTCATTTATGAATAATATTAATGATTTAAGAGCAAATTTTGATTGTGTGTGTGAGAGAGAAAGAGGGGGCTATAAACAATTATTTGTATTTAATTTGATCATTTCCTTTCTATCTTTGCTAATAGGGCAAGTTGATATAAACTAGCATATTTAATGGTTTACACTTTTTAGAATATTGCTAACACTGAAATAAAAGTTTTAAGCCTCATTTAAAAAAAGCCGATGTCTAATGTTCCTTCTCTTTGAAATGTCACAATATTTTTGATTGCCTATTGTAAACATGCATATTTTATTTCAGGATTTTACTCAAAGAGAAAAATCAGTTGTAGAAGAAACCGATTTCCTTTTTTGTGAATGGAGGACAATTACCAAAATATGTCTTAAAGGGCTTTGACCCCCAAGCCAATGGGATGTCTGGAGTCCCTCCGTCAAAATATTCTTTAAAAAAAATAGATTCCCTAGCTTCCTGGAAAATCTATATAAAGGGATCCTTCCTTAGAAATTTTTTGAAATGTAAATGCCTCTAAATTTTTGTTAAACGCTTCTTCCCTAGAAAATTAGATGCTTCAAGAAATTACTTGGAGGCGTATTCCTGAGTAGATTATTTGGCATCTCGAGAACTAGCCTAGCCAGTATTAGTTTGTGTGGTGTTGTTAATTTCACTGACCAACTAACCGGGGTCCATTGGTTTTTCCCGCGGGAAAATGCATTAAAAAAATACAATAATATCCTAAATAATTTAAAATTTATAGAAATGATCATAATTCTGTAATTATTATGACTATTAAGTGTTTATGAACAAATATGTATTTATGAATAGTGCTAGAATATACAAACCTGCAAGTTTAAATAAATTGTATTTTGGAAATTTGATTTATAAAATTATTTTATGAGCTAAAATACAAAAATCCAAATAATCAACTTGCACTAACTCTTAGCTCACAAAATTACTTTTGAACTAATTCACTTTAGTCTTATATTAATTTTTCTTGGATTGATAGAAAGTTCATTGAGAGTTTCATCCTCCCCATGTGGAAAAATCATATCTGGCCAGAACTGGTCCACATCTGGGCCAGATATACCCAGATCTAGGCTAGACATACCCATATCTGTGCCAGATATACCCAGATCTGGATAAAATAGGGAATTCTCATATCTGGCCAATTCCAGTTCTGGGCCAGATCTGGAATTTTCCCACATGGGTCCGTAACTGACACATCTGGATGTATTTACATGAGAACAAGCCCATTAAGTCTGTCTTCATTTGTAGAGTTCCTCATGTATTATTTCAACAGCGATAAAGCGGTAGGTGGGTAGCGAGGTTTGGGGGTTTCAACCCTGA